>JAAIIK010000080.1:2130251-2143766 GCA_014706435.1 Silurus glanis
TATATATATATATATATAAAAATAGTGTACCTTTCATTTTACATCCACTTATGAGAGATTGTAAATGGCTTTAATCTGGGTAGGAAGGAAGGCATTTTCATTGTAGCCCAGAACAGGCATTTGTATGCTCACATACAGTATATGAGAAAAAAATGAACGTGTCTACTCCAAATATGTTTTTCTTTCCTGTTAGTATATTAATAAAAAGCATGCACTATTGTTGTCTATGATGAAAATCTCACAAAACCAACATATACAAATATACCAAACCATGACCAGGACTGCCATGAGACATGCAGCCGCACTCAGTTTAAACGTTGTGGCAGTGCACGTGCAGGGAACCATGCACATTTACCGTATTTTTCGGACTATAAGCCGCTACTTTTTTCCCACGTTTTGAACCCCGCGGCTTAAACAACTAACGAAGCGGCTAATATATGGATTTTTCCTGGGTTTTTCCCGGTTTCACAAACTTCAAGCCAAAAAACTGAGCGACATAACATTAGACCAATTAAATTTCCGAACGGAAACGAAAAAACGCACCTCTCCTGTGTTCTGAGCTGCACGGCATCGGGAGAAAAACTTTCACCGGTGTTGATTTTTAAACGCACGACGATGCCAAAAGATAAGCTCCCGAGAGAAATACAGTGGTACCTTGACCTACGAGTTTAATTCGTTCCGTGGACGAGCTCGTATCTCAATTTGCTCGCACATTAAATCAGTTTTCCATATTGAAAATACTTAAAATGGCATTAATCCGTTCCAACCCTCAAAATGACACCCCGTTTTTATGTTTCATGTTATTAAATTGGAAAATACATTTCTAAATAACAAATCTTGTATAAATACATAATAGAAAGAGTATGTAAAGATATGGGGGTGTGTGTGTGTGTGTGTGTGGAGGGGGGGTAGAGGCGATAAGCGGAGGCGGAGGGAAAACTCGTTTTTTACTATCACTCCTGTACACTACGTATCCCTAAACTTTAAAATTTTAACTTTTTCTTCTTTGCTTATCTTAATTTTCGTCACAATCTTCGCTTTCTGGCTTCGCTTCGCCATCTAGCAGCTGCGTCTCGAGCTCGTACCTCAATTTTTTGCTCGCGTTACAAAGCAAAAAAATCGACCGAGTGACCGCTCGTACCTCGGAAAACTCGTACATTAATGCACTCGTAGATCAAGGTACCACTGTAGTTGTGAAAGGAAGGAGGAAGACAGTGAACAATGACTTTCTTGGTCGGCTACTGTTTAGATACAAGCCGTTGTAGCGCGTTGAGTCTGGGTGAAGGGATAGCTCGCTAACTCCAGTTGCAACAAAAATCATATAAGCACAGACAGGTTTCCAAAACGCGTGCTTTTTTATTTTTCTTGGCAACAGCGTTATGGTTAGTCAAAGAAACTTAGAAATCAGCATCAGAAAATAATAAGGACATAATCCTCAGTCTCACACGCACACACACGCAGTAATACCGGAAGAATGCAGTGACGTGCTGTTCCCAAAATACCGCTCTGCTTTTAAAGGAGCCACAACATATTTCACCCGTTACACCGTGTAACAGACACTGTCTTTCGGTAAAGCCTGTGTAAAGTTCATTAATTTCAGTGTAGACAGGCTTATACACAGGTGCGGCTTATTTATGTTAAAAATAAAAATATTTGTAAAATTCAGTGGGTGCGGCTTATATAAGGGTGCGCTTTATAGTCCGGAAATTACGGTAGTTTCTTTATACATATTAGCTTGCATTATAACGTTCCAACTTAGGCACTGCTGTACATGCTATGAGAGTAAATTTACAGGTGTGGGAACAAAAGAATGAGAGAACTGCTGGTTTGTGCACTGATATTACAGATCTGTGGGTCTTGTTTTCACAGCATTATACTTACAGGTTCAAATCAACAATAACGGTTTCTCAAACACCTGACGACATTCTCTTAAGAAAAATATAAAAACATTCCTGTGACTTCAAATAACTTAAAAAATGAAAGGCACTGAATGCGGGTCAACGGGTGAAATGTATTTTGTAGGAAGTATGCATTACTATAGAAGTGACATTAGTAGTTAGTGTTCTAACCCTTTTAAAAACTGATCTCTAATTTAAACTCTAGATCAACTAACATTAATCATGATGCAGACATGAAAGTACACTATATGTACAAATATTTGTGGACATCGAACCATAAGATTCTAATGTGTTTTTTTAAGCTTTCCAGTCCATATTTAGTCCCCATTTGCTGTTATAATATGGTCCACTCTTCTGGGAAGATGTTCCACAAGATTGTTGAATGTGCTTGTGAAAATTGAATGAATGCTCATTCAGCCACATTAGTAAAGTCTTAATGTAGTGTGAGGAGGCCATCAGTGCAGTCAGCATTACAGTTCATCACAAAGGTGTTTAAGGTCAGAGCTGTATAGCAGGCCACTCAAGATCTTTCACTTTAGTCCATGTAAAGCATATCTTCATGGAGCTGGCTTTGTGCAAAGGGTCATTGTCATGCTGGAACAGGTTTGGGTCACTTGGTGAAGGAAAAATTTAATTACTGGTATTGGAACTGCATCCAAAGACAATTATGTGTCTCTAGCTTGTGCTAACACTATGGGGAAGAATCTCAACGGTATCCTAGAACTTTTGTCCATACAGCATATATTGAGACAATTTACAGTGACATGTAGCTTAATTTGGTATGCAGCCCCAACAAGACTTTTCAGCAAGCCATACCTGACTGAGGATCAGGAGCGCCACCTTCAGACCAAGAGTGATTTAGCTGATTTAGAAACTGAGTTGTAATTATTCTTTTCTGTGCACAAGTGGGGCTTGCAAGTAATGTTTTTCCCTAGCTTAGTAATTAAGATGGGAGGTTGTAGCTCAGTAGTTGAGTCAACTCCCACACAAGTTCAAATCCCCACACTGCCACTGCTGAGCCTTGAACAATGCCCTGACAAATCAACAAATCAACTGCTCTGTTGTAAGTCTCTCTGTAAAAGAGCGCCTGACAAATGTCATAAATGTAAATGAAAAGTCATAAAAACAATCACAGGACAAGTTTAATGTCTAATACATTTGTTATACCTGAAGCGCAGTGTGACAGCAAGATTGGAGCAAGATATCATATAAGATAATTGCACTGACTGACTTGTGCTTACAGGCTTCTTGGTTTTGGGTGCAGCTCTGTAAATGTGCTCATTATAAGAGTGTGAACGTGCAGTGTGTTTATGCTCAGCGCCTCCTGGGTGCCCATTATCAAAGCTGCACCACACTGGCACTCAAGCCAGCTTAAACAGGTCAGACATTTTGGGTTTCTCTAAATGCAAGAGCCTTTGAGTAGAATCAATTATTATGTGGAAAACCATCGACACTTGAAATGTTTACACTTTAAGTGAAAAATGTTTTTGGCAACAGGATGCTCTGCATAATGTACTGTTTAACATAAACTTCAGATTGTGAATAGGAGTAAAGAAGAATCTGTAAAAAATGGAGAATAAAGGAAAATTCTGTAAATATCAACTGCGGTTTACAGTAATGGATAAAATGCTTGATCGTTTTGCTAAAAAAAAACATTAATTCACAATTAAATTAAAAAGGAAATTTTTCACACCGGATATTATAAATCTGTGAATACAAAAAATACTATGTAGCGATCTAAGTGCTAAGTACTGTATCAACAGTGTTAATCTTCTAAAAACACAAGTAAATATATCACCTCATACTGAAGCTATATACACTCGACAGACAAAAGTATTGGGACAGCTGTATTTTATAGCCATATGTGGCGGTTCACCAAAATTTTACCACAAAGTAGGCACACAATTGTATAGTATGTCTAGGAGACACAAACCTGTTTTAGCATGGCAATGCCACTGTGCACAAAGCGAGCTCCGGGAAGATCTGGTTTACATGGGTGGGGGTGGAAGGTCATGACCTCAACCCTAATGAACACCTTAGTAATGAAATTGTATTCTGACTGCACCCCAGGCCTCGTCACCATGCGTCAGCACCTGACTTTACGAACACCATTGCGGCTGAATGAGCACAAATCCCTACAAGCACACAACATCCAAAATCTTCCCAGAAGAGCGGAGGTAGCAGCAAAAAGGGAATAAATATTTAAAGTTTTATGAGTGAGGAACATATAGTGAAAAACTAGTAGATCATGTTAGCTAGTGATTAAAGAAAATGTGTTAATGGTTTTTATTTTTTATTATACACTACTTCCTGTTTCTTGTCCCTTTTGTCCTTCATTCTTCGTCTCTCTTATCCGTATTATCTGTGTTTGTTTTTCCAGGTGCTGGCTAAAGCCTTGTACGACTATCAGAGCAATGGACCCGGAGAGCTCACCATGAAATCCGGCGACATGGTCGGCCTGCGCTGGAGAGTGGATGACAATTGGTATTATGGTGATATTAAAGGGAACAGTGGTCTCGTACCCAGCATCATGGTGCAGGTCCTGGGCGATCAAACGCAGCCTGCGCCTTTGTGCCGCGCCCTGTACGACTTCGACCTGAACAGGCTGGATCCAGATGACAGGAAGGAGTGTTTGGCCTTCATGAAGGTGTGTGTAATATTCATAATATTGTAAGATTCGATTAATTCAGTATATGTACTTATGTATTGTTATTGAGATTAAATTCATTACATTACTAAGAAAAATAAAAAATGGTTAAAAAAAAAGCTGTTTTTTCTCATCCACCTGTATGTCATACCACAATAAAATGGGCTCCCTTATGCACACGATTTCAATTTAGTACTCGAACAAGTTAATCAATGTAGAAAAAAAAATCTAGAATTTAGAAAAAAATTAAGGACCTTCTCATGATGCACAATGTAGTTATCACACACTTTCTGTGAGTGTTTGTATATCGCTATAGAGATTACAGTGTTGAACCTGTAACCTGCCCTTCACCCCACCTCTCCAGTACTGAAACCCTGCACTGCTGTAGTGTTTGCATCAGCTCTAGTTCTCAGTGATCAGTCGAAAACTCATTTTTTGATGCACGTACGTGAAAGTAATGGGATTTATCGTGATACCAGTAGAACTTAGGATTGAACGCGAGAGTATCAAATCACCTCAGTAATAATGCATGGTGCTTTTTATATGCTGCTGACTTGTACCTTATAAATGAGTTAGGTTTTTGGCAGTAATGGGATTTAGCTTTAGCTTTCTCTACAGTCACACATGCCAAGACTGTTTCAGAGAAAGTTATGTAACAGCTGTGACTCTGTGGAGTCCATTAAAGAGCGTCCTGTGTTTTTTTTTTTTCTTTTTTTTTTTTTTTTTTTTTGTCCTTGAGACCAGATGGTTTAAATAGAAATAAAGCTTTAGGGAAAGGAGTTAAGGGCCTGCAGATACAAAACAGGGCATCCTGTCTTCAGCTTCAAATAATTACAGCTGTTCAGGACACCCTGTACAATTGCATCTGTACAATTGTCATGCATTCAATCTAAAAAAAAATAAAATAAAATAAAAAGAAAGACTTGAGGGTGGGGGGGTTCACATGCACAGTATGACATTTTCAGAAATGCTTTTAATGACTCATCTAAAAAGATTTTAAAAAATACTATCGAATATAACTTAAATTGAACAGAATACTTTTTTTTAATAGCATAAAAATATATAAAAAAATATTTAAAAAATAGGGTGAAAAAAGTGGGATAATTAAACACGTGCGGTCAGAGCAGTAGTGACGCAGTCCACCTCATTGCCCCATTTTGCATACTACTTGTCTCACATTGTCTCTGTGTCTTTACTCTTGTCTCATTTGTATGCAGGGAGACGTCATCACCTTGTTAAAGCGAGTGGATGAGAACTGGGCTGAAGGGAAGTTGGGTGACAAGGTCGGAATCTTCCCCTTACAGTTTACAGAGGTAAGACTGTTTCAAACATGCAAACATATTCCATAATTCCTTCATTTTGGCCCTGTAAGGTGTAGTAAGTGAATTTGTTTGGTCGCTAAAGCAAGCTGTATGGAAACACAGTGTCTGTATAGAGGCACACCCACAAAAAAGTCATAGCCTAGATCTCTTGAAGGATTGTGGTGATGGAGGGGCTTGCTAAGATCATTTCTTGTATGTTTTTGGTGGTCCATATTTGCTTCTTCCATTCTTTTACAAATCTAGTCAGAACATGTGACTATCCTCTGTGTAGGCAGTCCAGTTTCTATGTGGACTGGAAGTATTTTGCATTTAAATATCGAGGCAAGTTTACTGAAATCAATCAAATCTATTTTTCTGCATAATTGATCACTATGTAATCTCTCAGAATCTTTGAAATGGAATTTAAGTAGATATGGAAATTAGTGGGAAATTCAGCACATCTAAAATAAACATAGAACATATACAAAATAGATTATTGTTGTTCACATTTGTGGACAAACCATCTAGAAAACATTACCATAATATTTTTGTCAACCTTCCCAAATAAAAGAAACGATTTGGCTATTAATAAATTAAATCTAAATAAATTGATTAGATTTAATAATTTTAAAAAAAATCTAGTTTAGTTATTCACTTGCAAATTATTCCATTTGTTTGTACACCACTTGCTTGCATGTTATGGCATTGATTAGCATTAAGAAGTGAACATGCAGAGAATCTATTGTTCTTGAGATAACCACAGTGCTTTTGCAAGACTTTTGCTACTCACAAGGAATAAGCGCTTAAGTTTCATTGTTACAGCACACACACAGCATCGCCCACCATAGACACAGTTAAATCAAACATTAATTAAGTGTTCTAAATTGATTAATACTAAGTGGGTTATGCATGTTTGTATCATTAACGAGTACCAAAACATTTTCATACTCGTACTTGGTCTAAAAGCAATGATGTAGATGCGTCCCTACTTTGGAGCTAATTTTTTTTTCTCACAGCTGCCAGATGTTGTAAAAAGCATTCCCACTAAGCCTGTCTTGAACTGTCTGCTGCTCAGTGCTATGCTTTTGTTATGTTATACTCAACTTTATTTATTAATACTTTATAAATAAAATCTAAATAATATTTAGTGAAACAAGGAATGCATTTGCATTCCTTCTTCTTTTTTTTTGTTGTAAGTTTTGTATTTAATTATGGGAGGTGGCCTGTGGGAGTCAAGCGGGCTAAAAGAATTGGCAAAGTCAAAACCGTGGAGATGAGTAAGCAGAAAAACTTTAGCTTCCTTGATAGAATATTCATGCCTTTTTCCTTCAAGTGTAGCTCTTCAGGAAGTGAACATCTGCCTGGGTTTTTTTTCCTCACAATGGGGAAAAGTTGAAATACTTGTCTGTCGTAACCAAATCTACACTACAAATATCTGTTTTACAAATATAATTAACTTATAGACATGTAATGTACAGAGTTGACCTGAGTAGTAGTATGTAAGCTTGTCAAAATGGAGGATCTGATGATCATTTTTATATTTATAAAAATATTTTAGTTGATTTGCTATTATTATTATTATTATTGTTATGTTTAATAGCATATTTAATGTTTAAAACTTACTACAAAATATATACAACATAATTATAATGTTATAAATATTAATATATAAATAAACACTAATAAGCAGGGACATAATATAATAGATAATAATAAATACATAGAATTCGTTATGCAATCACCCAAGAATAAACTCTAAAAATGGAAAAAGTCCCGGCAAAATCATATAAAATATAGAAAGTAATGAAAAATTGATTGTTTAAAAAAATATATAATTTTTTTTTTTTTTTTTTTTTTTTTTTTTTTTTTTTTTTTTTTTTTTACACTGACACTTGACTGTCTGATCTTGTCTAGTAACTTATTCCCTTTATATGTATGTGAAATCAGAAGGCTGCATGGCAACATTTTCTTGTAATAAATTTTGTTTTTGCTGAGCAAACACCCAGAATGAGCACGTGTGAACAATAAAAGGTAAAAAAAAAAAAAAAAAAAAAAAAGCACAGAAAATGGCGGAGGAGTGTGGAGTGTAATATGAGTGGCAAGGCCATAATACAATTACACATAATACAAATCTCATATGACAACATATAAAAACCACAACAGATTTCAATTTCAGTGTCATTTTTATAAAAACGTAAACAAAGGATATCGTTTCAGAACTGTTGTGGTTTATTCAGATGCAGTTTTGCAAATCTGAATCATATGTACTGTATTTATTCAGTTGTTTTTTGATTGTGCTAAACATTTAATGTGCCTGCAGAGGTCTGAAGGTCACATGATGTAGCTCGTTTTGGTTTTATTTTATATCTTTGAGCAATAAACAGTCTGACCTTAGACTGAATTTGTTGGGACACTCAGTCCTGGGAAGACTCTAGTCAGCGCTTTGTTTGTAAAACAGTAAAATAGTGAATTTCTAATTATTTTTGGCCTTATAACTCTTTCCTAGATTGATAGAACTTCTCTGAGGTTATGGTTGATTCCCTTATTGCCTGGCACAATGCAGTTGAGTTGAGTTGCAACAGAGTGCTCCAAAAACGCCAGCCGTTTTGCTTTTCTAGAGTTAGTTGCACTTTTTGATGAGTTACTAATCATGTGCATTTCATAAGTAATACCTAGCGGCTGCATACACAATATGGATGAAAATAGTGGGACACCTGACTTTTCAAGCCCTATTTGGTTCTTCCCCAAACTGTCCACAAATCTGGAGGCACACCATTGTATATGATGTCTTTGCATGACTTGAAGATATGGTTTACACGGGTTAGTGTGGAAAACCTTTGGGATGCATTGGAACGCTGATTGCACCGCAGGTATCCTCACCCGACGTTCGCATATGACTTTACTAACACACTTGTGGCTGAATGAGCAAAATCTTGTGAAACATCTTCGCAGAAGAGTGGAGGTTATTTTAAGAGAAAATGGGGGCCAAAAGTGGAACAGGGTGTTCCACACTAAATCCATTTAGGGTTCTCTCTTAATATCTGTAGAAGTAAGGTGGGTAAACTTATTTTTACGCCAGCCAGAAAATCAAAGCTTGTTTTTTTACAGAGAAGTTAATGGCCAGTTGTCAACTTTGTGGTTTGGCCAGCTATTTATTGTTGCTTCATTAAGTTTCTAGCTGATTCTAAATATGGCATTCAGACCTGGAGTCTGTTCCCGTTGTCTGCCTGCAAAGAGGAACAAAGAAGATAAGATGCCAGTAAAGGAAGCTCTTATGAGGCTGATAAAATTAGATAGGAATCGATGGCAGACGATCCTGTCACCCCAACACCCCCACCCCAGTATAGGGCCAGTAAGCTGAGTAATAGTTTAGTCTAGTTAAGGGATGTATATATGTGTGTATATATTTAGGATGAAAGAGACCAATCTGTAATCTATCTAACAGTGCAGTATCCAGTACCTCTGTTATTTAGATTACTTGTATACTGGAAAGTGGAGAACAGGCACCTTTGTTTTATTCTTATTATGAAAAAGAAGTAATAATTGTATATGTTCAATGAATTATGTTTTTTTTTTTTGTTTTTTTTATTACCAGTTTCAGCTTATGCAGCATTGATACAGTGGGGGGAAAAAAGGCAGCTGGTTTTCTTGTCTATTTTTAAAGAAGTAAGAAAAGCGCTGAGGAGGAACGATTCGCTATATGGAAAAAAAAATAATATTTGGACACCTGCCTTTTTCAACCATTTGTGGTTCTTCTCCAAACAGTTATCACAAGGTTTGAGGCACACAGTTTTATAGGGTTTTGTATAGTATAGGGTCTTTGGATTCAGCAGCATTACATTTGTCCCTTCATTTGAACTAGGAGACCCAAACCTGTTCCAGCATGACAGTGCCCCTGTCCACAAAGCCAGCTCCATTAAGATAAAGGGTTGGAGTGGAAGATTTTGAGTGGCCTGCTATCGAGCTCTAAAAACAAACTTTTTGAACACCTTTGGGATGAATTGGAATGCTGAATGTACCCCAGGTCTCCTCACCTCGCCTACATCAGTACCTGACTAACTCTCTTGTGGTTGAATGAGCAGAAATCTCCACAATTCAATTTAATGAAATGCAATGCAAGTACTTTGGTGTTTCTAAGACCCACCTGAGTGAATTGAGACATTGGGTGGAAACTTTAAATGACTTGACTCAGTTTTTGCATTGATCTTGGTGTTTGTGTCCATATATCTTTTGTTTCAAGGGCATAATGTACTTTTCTAAGAAGTGTTCAAAGCCAACTGTTTTGTGGCATCCTCATCACTTCTTAACACTACTGAGATGTTAGGGTTACAATTTCTCATCCTAGCGCAGGCATCATATCTATGCTATTGGCTCATATCTCTGCTATGTGAAGCATTTGAAGCTCTGTTGTGTGTGTATATATTCTGGGAACTCCCCTCCCTATACACGCTTGTCATTCCCTTGGTGATCCAGTACATCATGTCTTAAATATTAAGCACTGTCCTTCGTGCTTCCTCTGTCTGTGCAGACCTGTGTGCATTGAGTATAGCATTTCTTAAATAATTTTCGCATAGTCGCCTTTGTGACCCGAGTTTGTAAACTCGACAGAGAGAAAACATATATATCAAACTCGGCTGCTTACAGTTCGGCCATTTGTGTCTCTTGTTAAGAAAATTTATTTTTAATTGTTTAGTAGTAAATGTCTCCTGTTCGCCAAAAATAACTCAACATACAGCCATTATTGTCTAAATAACTGTCAACAAAAGTGAGTACACCCTAAGTGAACATGTCAAAGAACATGTCACCCCTAAGTGAACGTGCCCAAAGTGACAATATTTTGTGTGAGCACCACTGTTATCTAGCACTGCCTTAATCCTCCTGGGTATGGAATTCACCAGAGCTCACAGGTTGTTGCTGGGATCCTTTTCCACTTCACCATTATGACATCACGGAGCTGCTGGATGTTAGATACACGGCACTTCTCCACCTTTCACATGAGGATACTCCACAGGTGCTCAATAGGGTATAGGTCTGGAAACATATTTGGCCACTCCATCACCTTTAGCTTCCTCAGCAAGGCAGTTGTCTTCTTGGCGGTGTGTTTGGGGTCGTTATTCTGTTGTTCTGCGGGAGAGCATCATGTTCTGCTTCAGAATGTCAGAGTATATGTTGGAATCCATGTTTCCCTCAATGACCCGCAACTCCCCAGTACCAGCAGCACTCATGCAGCCCCAGACCATGATGATACCACCACCATGCTTGACCGTAGGCAAGACAATTTTCTTGGTTCTCCTCATCAGGGCATCACTACACATGCTGGACACCATCTGAGTCAAACAAGTTTATCTTAGTCTCATCAGAACACAGGACATGGTTCCATTAATTTATGGTCTTGGGCAGGTTGTCTTCAGTGAACTGTTTGTGGGCTTTCTTGTGAACAAGCTTCAGAAGAGGCTTCCTTCTTGGACAACAACCATGCAAACAGACTTGTTGCAGTGTGCGGTGTATGGTCTGAGAATTGACAAGCAACCTCTAAAGCAATGCTGGCAGCACTCATGTCTGTTTTCTGAAGCAGCTTCTGCACCTGATGCACAACACGAGGACTCAACTTCTTTGATGGACCCATGCGAGAGCTGTCCTGAGTTGAACCCATCTTGGAAAACCTCTGTATGACCCTGGCCACTGTACTGTAACTCAGTTTGAGGGTGTTACCGATCTTCTTTCAGCTTCGGCCATCTTTGTGGAGAGCAACAATTCTCAAATCCTCAGAGAGTCTTTGCTATGAGGTGCCATGTTGAACATCCAATGGTCAGTATGAGAATTGTACTTAAAGCACCAAATTCTAACTGCTCTAATACAAGATACACAAATTTGTATGGTCCTGTCAAGCAGACAAAAACATGAACATGATGAATATAATGTGTGTCTTTGTATGGTTACATGACGAAGAGCTGTTATCAGATAAGGTGTACTCACTTTTGTTGTCAGCTATTTTAAGAAGATTATATTAGAAGATATACTAAAATGGTAGCTAAAATGTGAGGGGTGTACTCACTTTTGTGAGACACTGTTTGTGTGCATGCAATGGTTTTTGCATTTTTTGCATTTTGCAAAAAATTCGTTTCCATAAGTATGATTTTGCTGCGTTTGTTGTTTAGATGTCACAGGCCTGAAAATGTAAAAAAAGCCTCTCAATTCTGCCACTTGTAACAGAATAGGGATGTTGATTAGGTGGAAGATGGTTTGTCACTGTAAGATTACAGACTGCTGCTTTAATTTTAATTGCATTTTAAACAGGAATATATTAAGGGATATATATAAAAAAAAAGGTTTACTGTCTAATGATGTAAATAGGCTTATTAAAGCAGATATTTTGCACTTTCTCCTTATAGTCATTATTTCATTTTAAAATTCCTTTTCAAATTAATTATTTTCTGTATTTGTTGTTAGTCAAATAAAAGAGTTTTTAGTGTTCTCACACACTGTCCTCCTGGCAAACTTTGTCTCGGCTCTGGCCAGCCAACCGTGAAGGTGCAGTAATGTTTCCTTTGCTTTGGTGGCATAACAGCACATCACTGTAGGGGGAGAGGGAACATCAATCGTAGATGTGCAGTGCTGCAGTGCTGTGTCTCTCTCTCTCTCTCTCTCTCTCTCTCTCTCTCTCTCTCTCTCTCTCTCTCTCTCTCTCTCTCTTTTTTTTTTTTTACACACACACACACACACACACACACACTTTTTTTCTGAAACTCACAGCAGGGCAGATCAGAAAGAGCAGGGCACTCACCCAGACGTGACTAATGGCTTTATGCTGTCTTCTTACTTATTGAAAGAAAACTTCATGCTGGATAGAGCTTTAGCAGGTGAAACAGCCCAAAAAGAAGCACAGCACTGTGTCTCCGCACACTCATTGCTTTCAACATTTCTGCTTTTCCTCTCTCCAGCTAAATCCGACCGCCTTCAGACTCCTGGCGAATGCGAAGGCGAGCGATTTGGCAGAATTTCGTGTGCAGAACGCGAGAGGGAGCAGCAGGAGGGTGAGCCTAGACGGCAACCACAGACGTCTCCCCAGGACGCAGCCGAGCACAGCCAGGCCTCCCGATGTCAGCGTCCTTAACACTCTGAATCACGGTCACATCCAGACCTCAGCAGCTCCTAGTGCTCCTCTCAAGCAGGGCCGGCTCACCACCGTCTCCAAACAGAGGTCCGGAAGCACTCGGAGAAGCCTATCAAAGGTGAGGAAGCAGTGTGTAAGGGAGTGTATGGGAGAATGCTGGTGCCACGTGTTTATGTTTTGGTCATCAGCAGTTAATGCTTAATTAAATGTTTTAAATCTTCTTTTTTTTGGGGGGGGGGGCAGCGAAAGCATAACATCATTGTCAATGATCATAAGTGCGAATTGTTACACAGTGACGCGCAAGTAGTGACTTATTTGTTAAAAGTCCACGGATCCGGCTCATTAAATCGATTTAATGTCCTCGCTCGCTTCAAGTAGCTAATTTCCGAAAGCATAATTTTGACTCTACCTCACTTTAAGTCGCTTTTATGGACTGAAACTGTGATTATGAAGGCGGATTAATGTTGGATTAAAAGTCAGATCCAGGTCAGATCCAGGTCAGGTGCTTTAAACAGTCACTGTGTGTGTGTGTGTGTGTGTGTGTGTGTGTGTGTG
>JAAIIK010000080.1:2161968-2203741 GCA_014706435.1 Silurus glanis
GTGTGTGAGTGAGTGAGTCAGTGCGCAGTCTCAGTGTATCCCGGTGATCTTATCCCCCTCAGGGCCGCTGTTTGGGATGGGCATCTGAGCATGGACAAATAACACAGTCCGACCCACTGTTCATCCGACAGGAAGCTCATTTTCTTTCTTGACCTCCATACAGCATACTGAAGATTAATAAAATGCCGGTAAGCGTGTTAAATGTCCATCTTTCTAACCCCCTACTCATCCCGAGGTTCCTACATTTTCATCCTTGCCTATTAGCTTGCTAGGTTCCGTGCTACATGTACCGATAAACGGCAGACATTTTCGCGTCTTCGTGTTATTCACTGATACGCGTTTATATGTTAATTATCTGCTGCAGTTGCGTCCTGAAAGTGGCGTTTGTCTATACAAAAATACTTAAAAATATAAATAAAAACCCGAGATGATATTTGGGCTTTAGCCGTTAGCTAGCAAACCCCGCTAGCAAAATACCGATGGTTGTCAAGACAACTAACTTCATTTTGGCTAGGCTAGCTTAGCATAGCTTAGCATAGCATGGCGGCTCAGCAGGCAGCAGTTCAGAAGCGAGACTGACAGTAATAGCAAAACATCTCAAGCTTTACAGTTATAAATTTGTACTATTTACTATACGTAGCTAATAAATAAATAATAATTAGAAATAATAAATAGCCATAGCTACGAGCTAAAGGTTATATGTGCTAATGTATTGGTTGCTTAGGATCCTTGTAAAGCAGGTATTAAACATACTACAGCAAAGCTGTGCTGTTTATTATTTTAGGCAGAAAAAGTTATTATTGGGCATGTTTTGAATGTATTTTTGATTAATCTTTTTTTATTTTGTATCTCACTGTTTTATGATTTCATAATGTAATGATGTGGAGATGGAGATGTTCTGCTGTTCTGACCATTTCTCTGGTGCTTCCTTGCAGAGCAACAAACACGAGAAGTTGGAGGTGAGCGACAATGTGAAGGTGGTGGTCCGATGTCGACCTCTAAACCAAAAAGAGAAGGCGACAGGATACAAGCAGTCGGTGTCTGTGGACGAAATCCGAGGAACTATTACGGTGAACAAGCTTGAGATGACCAACGAACCACCCAAAACCTTCACCTTCGACACCGTGTTCGGGCCTGACAGCAAACAGCTCGATGTGTACAATTTAACAGCCAGACCCATTATTGATTCGGTTTTGGAGGGATATAATGGTATGTGAATAAATATCTCTAAGGAGTGTTTTAATAGAGTGGTGGGTTTTAACCGTACTGGTAATTTTTCATTTGGTTTATTTACGTGAACACATTTTGAGTCATGTGAGGCCAGCTTTAATTTCCTATTTATTTTTTTTAAAGATGAACATTAAAAACGTTGCATGTTTTGCTCCATCGTAACCTTTAAAAAAAAAAAAGGTTTTTTGAGAGCTCAATTTTAAACTTTTTTTAGACACCCAGCTGTTTGGACATTATGTGGAAGTTCATTTAACCAACAGAACTAACAAGAGCATGTCTTCTTTGTAGTCTATGACTATTGGGTCTGACTTATTAACCTTTTGTGGTGAAATGTTTGTGTAATCCAAAGGAGGTGAAAAAGATATTTTTGGTAGAATTTTTTTTTTTTTTACAAAATATTCTCGATAGTCAATGACTTAGTGAACTATCACGGGAAAGTGTTTTTAATGGAGAACCCAAAGCTCTTCTATAAGACTCCTTTACAACCATGTCTGCACAACACTGAAAATGGCATAAAAACCCTGTTGTTTAACCTAGACAATATGTTCTGTATATAAAAATGCAGCTATCTGGGAAATTATAGGCTTTAAAGTCAAGATTTACATGAATTATAATTTAAATTAGCTCAAGTTATGTCTACTGTTGCATTAAAAATGTTGCAGGTTGTGCTCCATTTTCACCTTTTCTCCCCATCATGAAAGTAATCATGATAGCTTCCATGAATTAAAATGTAAATAAGCCCTTATACAGAGTGAATTAAAATGTGCTCTGCTGTCTCCTATCAATACATATATTCAAATGTTGGTTTATTAGGGCACGGACTAAGAATATCATCTGTTTAAAACTGTGTTGGGAGAGAAATTAAAGAAGTGCTACTTCGGGAAGCTCTGAAAGTGAGTGGCCATTTGAAGACTGCTAGAGACACTGATGTTTTGATATCAAGTGAAAGTTAATTCCACCAACTCGGTGCCAAGACAGAAGATCCTGGAAGCTTGTCTTCCTTGTACCCAGAAAGATGTTGGGACCAGTCAAGCAGTGGTTGAGGATTGTAGGGAGTGCAGTAATAGTTAAAGGGGTGCTGGTCTATTTCTGGTTTTGTTGGTGCGCATCAACAGTGTTTTAAATCTGATGCGGGCAGCTATATGATTGCTTTATATAGTTTTATATACTTGACAATGCAAAGGTGGCATAGTAAAAGGATGTGTTTAAGAAAAAGTCAATTACTGCTCTTTAATTGGACTATCAGTGCTGTAGTGTCTTATCTACCATTTTTCCTTTATAGAATATTTTGGGTGTGTCAATTTGAGCAGCGGTAGAGGCGCCACATTTATGGCAGATTTGATCGATGTGGGAGGAACCGAAAAAAACAAGTGTGAATGCAGTTTTCCCCAGCATAAATAAAACGTTCTTCCGTATTAAAGGAAACGGCATATGAAAATTTCCCTGCTTATGGAAGCGTTTTGTTTTACTTCACACTGAATTTATCTAGAAATTCAACCTGAAATTATACCATTCTCAGGCTTGAGTGAATGCAAAGTAAGAACGTGGGAGTTCTGTTGCTAGTTACTTAGTACTGTCTTATAATTTTCTTTTTTAATTTGAGAAAGCTGCCTTTGGGTCAGTACATACGACCACAAATTATCATCAGCTAAGGTCAAATCTTATATTCTATCTAATTCAAATAAAATTACATATTTACACAAATACATACTAATTTATTTTTCAGGACCAGACAACTTAATTATGTTCTGATAGGTAAAACTAGGAATGAAGGGTTTGTGTGTGTGCATGTGTTCTGATTAAAAAGAAAACTAAATAAAATGCCCTTGATTAACTCAAGTTTGACACTCTGTATAAGTCATTTGCTGTTCATAAGCGTTCATGAACGCCAAGGACAAAAGATATCAGCAGTGATTTAAAGACACATTTGTTGACCTATCAGTCTAGCCAGGGTTATAAGGCCATTTTCATACAATTTAAAGCTTTATTGACTCCGTACCCACCCTTCCTCTATATAAGACAACTGATGGTTTAGGCACGGCTCTATAATTTACGTTACTCGTGTTTTAATATTTTCTGCAGTCTATTTTTCTTACTAGTTGATTCTGATGTTATGTAAAAGAATATGAATATAAGTCTCCCTTATTAACCTTTTAGTAAGTTTGTGTTGAAATATGTGTGTAATCCAAAGCAGACAAATCTTCGTTGCTGGATTTACAAGAATTGTGGCAAATCTGATTTTTCTTTGTACATCTTCATATAATTTCGACAAAATATACTTTAATTGACCGTGAACTTGCAGGAGTATGCGTTTTTATATATTCCTTAAAGCTTTTCCCGAAGTTGTCTGGATAACAGTGTCTGCAAAACACCGTAAATCTCATTAAATAATAAGGTGTTTAAACTGGACATGTTCTGTATATAAAATGCTGTTATTTGGGAAATTGTAGGTTTTAAAATCAAGGTTTATTTAAGGCTAATCATGTTGTTTTAAAATTTGCACACCCTCAGTAGATATGAATACAGGATTGTGGATTTTTATAACAGAATTTCTTGTGTAAACACTAATTTGAAGGATATGTGAAGAAATTTGTTTGTAGTTAGTTTGATGAAAGAGGCCCAATGCTTGTATATGGAATAACAGTGGACATTTTCTTGTGGTCTTAAATTTGTCCCCAGGAACCATATTTGCTTATGGACAAACTGGCACAGGGAAAACCTTCACCATGGAGGGAGTGAGAGCAGTTCCTGAGCTGAGGGGGATTATACCCAATTCATTTGCTCACATTTTCGGCCACATTGCTAAAGCGGAGGGAGACACCAGGTAAGTACATCATCAGTGCCTGATTGTTTATTTATTTATTTTTTACCATTCACTGTGTAATGCATTGACTTTTTCCTATGCTCCGAGCTTTGCTGGTTTTAGCTTGTTTACACTAACAGGGGGAAACATTATTAGACCAGCTACTGAAACTCGTTTTATGTGAGCTGTTCAGAAGTGTTGGTTTTAGGATGACACCTGTATATTTATAATTAATTTATTTTTTGTATTTACATGTCAATACATATTTTTCATTTCATGAATCCCACTAAGAACCCACAGATGCACCGCTGACCAAATCTTCCTTATTTCTAACAATTGCAGGTTCTTAGTTAGAGTCTCATACTTGGAGATCTATAATGAGGAAGTGAGGGACTTGTTGGGGAAGGACCAGTTGCAGAGACTGGAGGTGAGAAACAGACTGCCTACACACTGATCATTGATTAAGTAACTATTAAGTAAGCATCACTTTGTTTTTTTTGTGGTGCATGACCTGCCTATTAATAAAGAAATGCAAAATCGGGCTGTAAATTAGCAGATGTTTTGTGTCGCTCATTCGCCTTCAGTGGAGCATCTTATTTTATTATCAAGAATCCAACTAAAATAGGAACACACTGGAATTAACCAGCAAATTATGCTTACACCACAGGAGTATTGGCTAACCAATCAGCTTTATAGTGATTAATGCTGTTTCATATTTTCCACCAACCGTCTTAGCACACTGATAAATCATGCTATTTATATATTAATTTATTTTTAACAAGCATGACTAGGCATCTGATAATGAGTTTCCAGGAACTGATTTGGTAACCTGTGGTTATGAACTGATGGTATGATAAAATGGTATGATGATCTTTCTCATGCTTTTATCTCTTCAACTTCTCATTTCCTTCGAATATTCCTCACATGTTTAGTGTATTCACAAGTTCCATTAACACATTTGCACTTTTTTGGGAAAAAAAAATCCCCAAACCAGGTGAAAGAACGGCCAGATGTGGGAGTCTACATTAAAGACCTATCCGGCTACGTTGTGAACAATGCTGACGATATGGACCGAATTATGACTCTGGGGCACAAGAATCGTAAGAGTTTTTTTTTTACTGTTTGCATGTTTCTGGTCCATGCTTGTTATAAACATCAGCAACACCTGGATGCTGGTTCTGGGCTTCTGTGTAGGTCCAAAGTTCACCTTCCAGCCACTGTAGTATGAAGTAATGCACGTCTTTCCATTCATTCAGTTATACAGTTAGCCAGTCACATGAGTCACACTTTAAGGGATTCTTGAGTATTTCAGAATTTGTCTAGGATTTACACAGAATGGTGTGTAAAACAACAAAACATTCAGTGAATTTTAGTTCTTGTTGTTGATTGGAAGATTTCAGCAACTCTGATAACCTCTTAACAACAGTGGTGAGCATAAAAGCATCTCAGAATGTATCGCTGTGATGCAGATGGGCTACAATATCCGAACACCACATTGCATTTAATTTCTGTCGACTGAAAACAGGAATCTGAGGCTACAGTGGGCATAAGCTGACCCAAACTGAACAGGTCAAGATAGGAAAAATCATTGCCTGGTCTGGTGCCAAAAGTGCAAGTCTGGTACAAACAACCATAAATTGAAGTCACTAAGATAACTTTTTAAAATTTTTTTTTTCTTTTTATCTCATTCTAATGTTTTCTCACATTCTCATGGATGTGATTTGAAGCTCTTCGCTTGTATCTGCATGATGTTAAGCATTCTGCTGCTGTCAAATGGCTGGTTGGATAATTACATGCATAAACAACAGGTGTGCACGCGTTCTTAATACAGTGGTCAGTGAGTGTGGTTCTAATATGGCATAAGATAGAGATGAAGAAGTTAGTGGAGAAGACATGTTAAATTATAAGAGACAGTGTTAGTGTCGTATAATATTTTTTATTGTTTCGTAGATGTGTATGTATAGACAAATAAATGTGTCCTTTATTGATAAGAACGAACCAATTACACGACGCCGCCTCTCTTTGTTTCTGCAGGCTCGGTTGGTGCTACCAACATGAATGAGCACAGCTCCCGATCTCACGCCATCTTCACCATCACCATCGAGTGCAGCGAGAAGGGCATCGATGGAAACCAGCATGTGCGCATGGGCAAACTGCACCTGGTGGACCTTGCGGTGAGGAGAGCAAACAAAAAAACAAGCCAAACATGAACGTTTTTCTTCTGTTTCATTGAACTAATGTTCTGCGATGGATGCTTCTTGGTGGTCAGGGATCTGAGAGGCAGGGAAAGACAGGAGCCACTGGCCAGCGTCTTAAAGAGGCCACCAAGATCAACTTGTCCCTGTCGACTCTGGGGAACGTGATCTCCGCTTTGGTGGATGGGAAGAGCACACACGTGCCCTACAGGAATTCCAAACTCACACGCCTGCTGCAGGACTCTCTGGGAGGAAACTCCAAAACCATGATGGTAAAGCGTGCACGTGCACACACAAACACGCACACAAATTCTCTGAGATCTTGAATAATTGATTAGATTTAGAGTTTGTTTTGGTTTGTTTTGGATGCACAGTCAGCATGACTGAAAGGCAGAACTAATAAAATAGAAATTTGCCTTATTTTAAGGTTAAATTCAATTATTGCTCTTCCTTTAGTGCGCAAACATTGGGCCAGCGGACTACAACTACGATGAGACCATCAGCACCTTGCGCTACGCTAACCGTGCAAAGAATATCAAGAATAAAGCAAGAATCAACGAAGACCCCAAAGATGCACTTTTGCGCCAGTTTCAGAAGGAGATCGAAGAGCTCAAGAAAAAGTTGGAAGAAGGTACACAAGAATAACTATCAAGCATTTGTACCATTTCATTGAAAGTATAAATGGCTATTCTAATTATAGTATCACACAGATGTTTCACAAGAGCTCCAATATCGTCATTTTCAGTCTGATCTGTAGGCCAGTGTTTAAACAGAGCCGCAGCTCTCGTGCTCGATGTATTCTTAATCTGCATCTGAGATATTTTTTCACTGTATTGTTGTACACTGTATATTTTGGTGCCACGAATGCTTGAGAACAACACAGTGAGCAATTAGAATAACATTTTAATACACAATACCTACATAGCGGTAGATTGTAAATATTCAGTGCAAAAATAGGTTTAATACATTTTGCAGGTATTAATAATGAACAGCATTTTAAAATTTGCAATATTTGAGATGTGGCTCTGGATGTTTCAGCAGAGGGAATTGGGTTTAATTGGGTGCCGAGTGGATTTTAACTCCCTTCGCAAATTACCTGTTAAATTACAGCCTACACTGTTAATGTTTTAAATATAAGGATTCAGAAATATAAAATGGATATAATCCACAAGGCTTGACTGTCTATTATTTCCAGGAGAAGAGATCTCTGGGTCAGAGGGCAGCGGTTCTGACGAGATGGACGAAGGGGAGGACGATGCTGCAGACGGTGGAGAGAGGCGCAGGAAAAGACGAGGTTGGAGTCGCTCTCTCTCTTGCACGTAATGCTAGCTGGGGTACTAGTGAAAAGTTAATGGTTTAATGATGCAGGTTGTGGTTAATGAAGTTAACCACATATCAATCTCTAATCAAGTTGTACAGTGATAACATGCACAGACATGCTTACTCATACCGTAAATTGGGGGGATTTCTGAACATCCATTACCAATGAACTGATTGGGATAAATGATTAATATGTTCATTTTGGTGTCTCTTTTAGTAAAAAAAAAAAATGTTAGTACTAGTATAAAACAATATTTGATATTGTGTGTTCGATTAACTGAAATGTAGGAATGAATTTAATTCAAGAAACATGGCATCCTACCAGTCATCAATTAGTGATCTTTAATATGAACTTGGCTGATGAAATGTCATCAGTGCTTATGCTCCACAAGTGGGCTGTGTGATGGAGGAGAAGGAAAAATTCTGGAGTGAGTTAGATGAAGTGGTAGATGGTGTACCTAGCAATGAATGATTGGTGATTGGGGCAGACTTTAATGGCCATGTAGGTGAAGGGAACAGAGGTGATGAGGAGGTGATGAGATGATAAGAGGTGACTTATTTTAAGAAGAAGGAGGATCAAGGGTGACGTATAAGAGTGGAGGAAGGTGCACACAGGTGGACTATGTTCTATGGAGGAGATGCAACCTGAAGGAGATTAGAGACTAAGGTGTTGGCAGGGGACAGTGAAGCTAGACAGCATCGGATGGTGGTCTGTAGGATGGTTTTGGAGGTGAAGAAGAGGAGGAGAGTGAAGACTGAAAGAAGAATAAGATGGTGGAAATTGAAGGAGGAAAACTGTAGTATAAGATTCAGGGAAAAGGTCAGAAAGGTGCTCGGTGGTGGTGAAGAGGTGCTGGATGCTTGGGAAACTACTGCAGAAGTGATAAGGGAGACAGATAGAAAGGTACTTGGTGTGACATCTGGAAATAGAAAGGAAGACAAAGAGACGTGGTGGTGGAATGAGGAAGTGCAGGAAAGCATAAGTAGAAAGAAAAACAGAATTGGGATCGACAGAGTGATGAGAAAAGTAGGCAGGAGTACAAGGAGATGCTGCAGCAGGTGAAGAGGGATGTGGCTAAAGCCAAGGAAAAGGTATATGAGGAGCTGTATGAGAAGTTGGACACTAAGGAAGGAGAAATGGATTTATACAGGTTGGCCAGGCAGAGGAACCGAGCTGGGAAGGATGTGCTGCAGGTTAGAGCAATAAAGGATGGAGACGAAAATGTGTTGACTAGTGAGGAGAGTGTGTTGAGAAGATGGAGGGAGTATTTTGAGGAGCTGATGAACGAGGAAAATGAGAGAGAGAGAGAGAGAGAGAAGGTTGGATGGTGTGGAGATGGTGAAGCAGGAATTGGATAGGATTAGTAAGGAGGAAGTGAGAGCAGCGATTAAGAGGATGATGAGTGGAAATTTGGTTGAACCAGATGACATACCAGTAGAAGCATGGAGATGTTTAGGAGAGATGGCAGTGGAGTTTTTAACCAGATTGTTTAGCAAGATTTTGGAAGGTAAGAGGATGCCTGAGGAATGGAGAAGGAGTGTGCTGGTACCGATCTTTAAGCATAAAGGAGATGTGCAGACCTGCAGTAACTACAGGGGAATAAAGTTGCTCAATCACACCATGAAGTTATGGGAAAGAGTAGTGGAAGCCAGGCTGAGAGAAGAGGTGACCATCTGTGAGCAACAGTATGGTTTCATGCCGTGGAGGAGCACCACAGATGCATTATTTGCTTTGAGAATGTTGGAGAGGTATAGAGAAGGTCAGAAAGAGTTGCATTGTGTGTTTGTGGATTTAGAGAAAGCGTATGACAGGGTGCCGAGAGAGGAGCTGTGGTACTGTATGAGGAAGTCAGGTGTGTCAGAGAAGTATGTGAGGGTGGTGCAGGACATGTACGAGGACAGTGTGACAGCAGTGAAGTGTGCAGTAGGAACAACAGACTGGTTCAAGGTGGAGGTTGGACTGCATCAAGGAGCTCTGACCCCTTTCCTTTTTGCAGTGATGATGGACAGGTTGACGGAAGAGGTCAGACAGGAGTCTCCTTGGACTGTGATGTTTGCGGATGATATTGTGATTTGTGGTGAGAGTAGGGAGCAGGTGGAGAAGAGCCTGGAGAGATGGAGGTAGATGCTGGAGAGAAGGGGAATGAAAGTCTGTAGGAGTAAGACAGAGTACATGTGTGTGAATGAGAGAGAGGACAGTGGAGTGGTGCGGTTGCAGGGAGAAGAGGTGGAGAAGGTGTAGGAGTTTAGGTACCTGGGGTCAACAGTGCAAAGTAATGTTGTTAGAGAAGTGAATAAAAGAGTGCAGGCAGGGTGGAGTGGGTGGAGAAGAGTGGCAGGAGTGATTTGTGATAGAAGAGTATCTGCAAGAATGAAAGGGAAAGTTTATAGGACTGTGGTGAGACCTGCGATGTTGTATGGTTTAGAGACAGTGGCATTGAGTAAAAGACAGGAGGTGGAGCTGGAGGTAGCAGAGCTGAAGATGTTGAGGTTTTCGTTGGGAGTGACGAGGATGGACAGGATTAGAAATGAGTTTATTAGAGGGACAGCACATGTAGGACGTTTTGGAGACAAGGTGAGGGAGGCGAGATTGAGATGGTTTGGACATGTGCAGAGGAGGGACATGGAGTATATCGATAGGAGAATGCTGAGGATGGAGCCACCAGGAAGGAGGAGAAGAGGAAGCCCAAGGAGGAGGTTTATGGATGTGGTGAGAGAAGACATGCAGGTAGTTGGTTTGAAAGAGGCAGATGTAGAGGACAGGGGGGTATGGAGACGGATGATCCCCTGTGGTGACCCCTAATAGGAGAAGCCAAAAGAAGAAGAAGAATATGAACTTGGCATTTTTGAGGTTGTAGAAAAAATGTACTGTGAAATGTACAGAATAGTTTTTAGGTAGGTTTCAATTAAAAGTGAAATTTTATGGTAGATGCGGCTTTGATTTGTCACCTTTTTGCCATTGTTACTTGTGTCTGTAATGAGATAAAGCAGTCTGGCAGTCTGTGTCTCATTTTGTTCTCCGATTGCTGTACTTTTTTGTAATTTACAGACGTTGCAGCTTTGCAAGACATGCAGCTTGTTCGTACATAATCCACTCTGTTCTGTATTATAATCACACACTTCGTGTAGTCTCTATGGATGCATAAAATTCTGCAAATCTGCAATATATTATGTCCGCTGTTGCAGTGTGTTGCAGAACTGATGATCATTACTCTGACATAGGGAAGCAGGATGTCTCTTCAGTGTTGTAATTATAGTTACACAGTATGATCCACCAGCATTGTTGGTTTGATAGGCAATATTGTTCACAAACTAATTTTTATAAAGCTTTTGGTAGTGCTTATATTAGAAAACTAAGTGTTGTGGACTGGATGAAAGGTCATTTATGCTTCATATACAATGTGAATTCTGTTGTAAGCACAATGGCACACTCTCATCCCATATGGCCATTATAAATCCTCTTTCTTTCACCCTGTGCACTAACCTCCAGGCACTTTTAAAGCACACAGCAATGGCATAGTGAGAAAGAAGGATAGAGGCAGAGAAAAACATCATAGAAAGAGTTCACAGCCAATCAGAGCAGGCAGTCAAGACCACAAAGAGACATCATGGTAACATCACTGCCAGGCATTAACTATATACCAGGGTAAACTGACAAAAAAAAAAATACCCCAATAGTAACTGAAGCAAACGACTTTTATCAATCAACAGCTGAGTCACTCTGACATCATACACTAACTGTGGTTTACAGTAAAGCTCTCTATAATGCCACAGGTATAGTGCTGATGCATACGAAAGCCCAAAGCCACTCGATGCAAGATAATTTAGGGGACATTTGGCTACAAGTAAATGATCATTATTAAACAGCGGCCACATTGACTACACACTTCCTTTCTTTGCCATGTTCTTTTTATTACCCCTGCACTTCTGCAGCTTATTATATGGTCACTATCAAACCTCTCTTTAAGTGCCGGTTTTGTTTAGTTTAGTCAGATTAATAATTTAGTTACACCCCTGTTTCTTTGATATAAACCAACATCCCTGCAATACAGTGGATTGAGTGAACAGTTGACTGATACATACAAGCAGCTGAGTCTTTGAATCTGGGTCAGTTGCAGGCACTATGACAGGATCTGATGAAAAATACAGTCTTTTCAATCTTTTGATCTATCTTTTATCTGTTTCTCTTTTATGTTTGTTCTTTCCTTTCCGGACGATTTGTCGAGCATCACGGTTGCAGTCGTGTTTCCGTCTCTGATTTATCATTGTCATTCTTTTTAAAAATTGATATAATATGCATTTGAGGGCAAAAATTTACTTCTAACCAGGCTAAAGACATTCAAACTCGAAAACTTTAACATTTTATTGTTTATCTCAAAATAACAATATCAAAATAATATCTAAAATGGTCAATTCAATTTAGGTTTTATTTATTATTATCAGATTTTCAATGGGTGAGAAGATTGTCTTTTACTCAGAAGGCACTCAGGTTTGTGGGTCTACATGCTCAGACACTTTTTCCACAGATTGGTCACCGCTTATGATTGTCACTTACATTTTTTTATTCAAGTTTTGGAGGTGTTCTTAGGATCGTTGCCCTGGGGGACCCAGTTAAAGCCAGTATTATCTTTCTGGCTGGTCTCTTGAAGTGTTACTTCAATGTTTTTAGATAAATCCTTCTTATCCATAATACTGTATACACCGACCAGGCATAATTTTATGGCCACTGATCAGTATCAGATCAATATTGTGTTGTCCCCCTTTTGCTAGCGAAACAGTCCTGACCTGTCAAGTATTTACAGCATTAACTTCTTCACGTGCATCAATAAGCCGCGGCCGCCCATGACCCTGTCACCTGTTCCTTCCTTGGAGCACTTTTGATAGATACTGACCACTGCAGACCAGGAACATCCCACAAGAGCTGCAGTTTTGGAGATGCTGTGACCCAGTCGTCTAGCCGTCACAAATTGGCCCTCGTCAAACTCACTCAAGTCCTTACGCTTGCATTTTTCCTGCTTCTAACACATCAACTTAACATCAACTTTGTGGACAAAATGCTTCCTAATGTATCCCACCCACTAACAGGTGTCATGATGAAGAATTAATCACTGTTCTTCACTTCACCTGTCATAATGCCATTATACTTGATCGGTATGTCTGATGTGCACCACACTCTCTTCCAGCAAAACACCCTGCCTCATTGTTCTGTCACTCCAGTGCTTTAAAGCTCACGTGTTTTTTGTTTTTTTTTCCCCCTTGTACAACAGAATTCCCGGGCATGGGGAAGTCTATATTTGATATGTGATTTCTCCAACTCCAGCTTTATTGTTTTGTGGTTTGGTTTAATCTTTTCAAACTGGTGTTCATCCCTGAGAGTCTTTGATGATGCGTCTTTTTTTTTAATGATTCAGTGATAGTGTGGTTTAAATATTTGCATACAGTCAAATTTCAGTTGTTTAAAAATTGCTCTTAAGAAGGAACCAGACTTGTGAAGTTGTGTCTCTTAATGTAGGCCCTGGTTTAGCCACAGGTACACTCCTATTTTTAAATGATGAAAGTTGACCAATCAAATGTCTCACTTTAACACTCTTATGGTTTGTTTCCTCCTCAGTGCTTCATTAATTTATTTTCAACTCTAAAATCAACTCTGGGTTTGGGGTGAACGTCTTGTCGGCATTCCAACCTTTTCTCTTCTATTAAATTAATTCTCTATAAATGGAATCTCTCCTAATACAAAACCCTGATGCAAGTAGGCTGCTGAGTTTGCCGTCTCAGTGGTATCTATTGCCTTTTATAGAACTGTTTTCCAACGACATTGCGGAAACATGAGCAGGTGCTATTAATGCAACGCCAAGCTTTCTTTGTTGGGTTTTCTGCACAATTACGCACACACTTTTGTTTGTCTGCCAAATGATTTTATCTGGCTAATTTCTAATGACACATCAACAGCGATTTGGTGCATTGTGCGAACGGAGATACATTTTGTAATGTGTTTAGTCACTTAGCTGGCTTAACTTTACTTAGTCATTAATCATCAAATGAACAAAAGTTTTCACTGACCTTAACAACTCCACCTACACATTCCACGTCAAAATAAAATGACTAAGAATTGCACAACTATATATGAGTAATAATGTTTTGTGAGGCGTGGGGCCAATCAGACAAAAATAATCAAAAATAATGATAAGCAGACAGCCAAAGCTGCAAAAATACATTAAAAAAAATAAATAAATGTTCCCCCTTCACTGACAGGAAAGAAGAAGGTGTCCCCAGGCAAGATGGCAGAGATGCAGGCGAAGATTGAGGAGGAGCGGAAGGCCCTGGAGGCCAAGCTGGACATGGAGGAGGAGGAGCGCAACAAAGCTCGAGCAGAGCTGGAGAAGCGAGAGAAAGACTTACTCAAAGCCCAGTGAGTCCTTTTACAAGCCATTTAGTTTTTAACTACTTGTGGTTTGTGACTTCCAAATGTTATTTACACAAGAAGACTTAGATTATTAATTCTGCATTTGTCTTGACTTATTTTCTTTATCCATATGCTCGAGCAACAAAATGGGCTAAAATATAAATTCCTTTATGCATATCTTTTGTAAGCAACAATCCAATTGGCTAATAGAGTGATGTATTTATCTCTGCTGATGTAAGTACACAGTCACTGTTACAGATAAGTTAATTTGATGTTAATTTAGGAATTCCACCTTGGAAATTTAGAATGTGGAGTATTTTTGGTTTTCATTTTAAGAATTTAGAAGGGTTTTAAGCTTCAGTTAAAAGCAGAAAAAGTCACTATGGATCCTATCTGGTCAAATTATTAGAACCTGACCTGTAATATTTAGTTTGTTTGTTTGATACTCATTTTGGTTTGCAGACAGGAACACCACCTTTTACTTGAAAAACTGTCTGCTTTGGAGAAGAAGGTAATTGTTGGCGGAGTTGACTTGTTGGCCAAGGCAGAGGAGCAGGAGAAGCTTCTAGAAGAATCCAACAATGAGCTGGAGGAGAGACGGAAAAGAGCCGAGCAGCTTCGCAGAGAACTAGAGGAGAAGGAGGTAGGCTTTCTAACTAAGCATAAGTTTAGCACCACCAATAAACTGAGCACTAATGACATTACAGCAGGTCAGTTCATTTACTCAAGTCTGGCCTTGTTTTGGTGATGTCAAGATTGGTTTTATTTGGGATTGTTCTGTGTTACTCAGAATGTGTGTGTGTGTGTGTGTGTGTGTGTGTGTGTCTGTTGTGTCTCCCAATAGCAAGAGCGTTTGGACATTGAGGAAAAATATACCAGTTTGCAAGAAGAGGCCCAAGGCAAGACTAAGAAATTGAAGAAAGTCTGGACCATGTTGATGGCAGCAAAGTCAGAGGTATGCTCAAATGTTCATGAAAATCTTTGGGTGTTAAAGAATTTTGCTTCTGCCAGAATTATAATTTGGTGTGATCAGAGCAGTCCTGTTTTTAATGTGTATACATAATGTTATATGTCTATGTATTTGGGAGTTTATTTGTCTTAAATGTTCTTCAGAATGAACATCATGACACAGTTTTCTTAAATTTGTGAACACCTCATCATCACACTATATGTGCTGTGTGAACATCCTGTTCCAGATTTAATCCTCCTTTGCTCTAATAATCTAATTTTTTTGGGAAGGCTTTTCACTATATTTGGGAGCATTATTTGTGATCAGTCAGCTACAAGAGCATTAGATCCGAGACTGATGTTGAATGAGAGGATATAGGGTTCAGTCAGTGCTCCAGTTCATCCCAAAAGGTGTGTGGATCAGGTCAGGGATCTGTGCAGAACCCTTCCAGTTATTTCACTCCAAGACTTTGCAAGCTGTGTCTTCATAGAACTAGCTTTATGCAGAGGCATTGCCAGTTCCACAATTTTTTGTCAATATATTGTATCTTAGCATTGCCTTTTGATACTAAATTATTGCAAAGGAATCTTGGAAAGGGTTAAGGGCCTTGCTCAAGGGCCCAGGAATCACAGCTTGGTGGTGCAAAAATGTAGACTTGTGGGCTTTCGATCAGGTTTTAACAATTTATTACCTCCTTTTTAGACACTGGACATTACCACAAAGCAGCTTTACAGAAATCCAGTTGGAGTAAACTGTAATATGTAAACCAATGGTGATTGGTCCAAAAAAACATTTTTAAGACATATTAAGGATGAAAGAATGTGTATTATTAATGATTATAGCGTACAGTAGTGTTATTATTATTATAATATTATAATATGATTATACCAGGAATTCTTGGGAACAAAGCAAACTAAAGCTCTAAGTATGCTTCTTTTATTTTAGATGGCGGATCTTCAACAGGAACATCACAGAGAGATCGAGGGACTACTGGAGAACATCCGCCAACTCAGCAGAGAACTCCGCCTGCAAATGCTAATCATAGACAATTTTATCCCTCAGGAATACCAGGTAAGATTGTACAGTATTTATGTTAGTATCTCTCTAATGTAAAATGTTATTTCAACATATCATTTCAAGGATTATCAAATATTCCCTAATCATATGACACTATTATATGACAGTATGAATTTCCTAAACTAAATCTGATTTTTGTCTCCCAACATCTAATCAACATAATCTTTGTGTGTTTTAGGAAATGATTGAGAATTACGTACA
Source organism: Silurus glanis (assembly GCA_014706435.1). Lineage (NCBI taxonomy): Eukaryota > Metazoa > Chordata > Actinopteri > Siluriformes > Siluridae > Silurus > Silurus glanis. Next base: position 2,178,147 of record JAAIIK010000080.1, read on the forward strand.
CTGGAATGAAGACATAGGGGAATGGCAACTGGTGTGTGCTTTTAAAATATTTTTCACTCTATGTGGCGGTCTTGTGGGTATATTCCACTAAACTGAAATCTCTCTTCCTGTAGAAATGTGTGGCCTACACAGGGAACAACATGAGAAAGCAAACCCCTGTTCCAGACAAGAAGGAAAAGGATGTAAATATCACTTAAATTCATAATACAATTCTGTAATGCTCTTAATACAGTGAAAGACCTTTGACTAGATAATGCTTCCTGAGTGTTCTGTTTGCTTACGTTTCAGCCGTTCGAGGTGGATCTGTCCCACGTGTATTTTGCATATACGGAGGAGAGCATGCGCCAGTCTTTGATGAGGCTGGAGAGGCCCAGGACCTCGAAGAGTGGCAAGGCCAGACCCAAGACTGGGCGCAGGTCAGATCTTATTTCCTCTATTCATCTCCTGCAGAATAAAATGTAGGCTCATAGTGTAGACTCATCTTTTACCATTGAAAACTAACACCATTTTACACTCAGCATCTTATAACTGACAGATTGCCTTGTCATATATATATATATATATATATATATATATATATCATTAAACGTGACTTGTGCATGCCTTAATAAAAAAAGAAAACTTGGAAGTTGCAAAGAAGATATGTATTGTTAAGATATATTTACAGTGAAACCTCGATACTCGCAGCCTTGACACTCATGACCTCGACTTTTCATTTGGAACCGGACTAAAAGTAACTCGCAAAAAATCTGATAGTTTGCGAGAAGCCGCGAGTGGTTTGAAAGTTCGGTGTAACGTTACTAATAAATTACATATACACGTGTGAAAAACTCTTTTATTATTGTATTATTAATTTAAAGTAGTAAATAAAACATTTATGACAAGTAATTTACAGTTTTTGTTTACAGTACATGTACTGTAACGTAACCCCCGTGAGTATTGAGGTTGCATTTTGTGTCTGTGTGTGTGTGTGTGTGTGTGTGTGTGTGTGTATGTATATGATATTTAAAACGTATTAACCAGAATCAATCTCTTCTCACACAAAAAAGTGCATTGCTTAATTTATGTATCTTGTTAGCCTTAAGGCCACCATCCTGCAGTCATTTCACTTCCTGCTTGAGCACGTTCTCAGTAGTAATGTGGCACATCTGCGTGATGCAATAGCAACGTAAAGTTGTGCAAACAGTGTAGCACCATGTGATACTGTTCGCAGGTGAATTTCTAAAATATTATTGTGGGTCAGATCGCATTCATGTATATTATTCTAATCTGTTACTGAGAAATTGTTTTTCTTAAGTGTGGCAACAATCATGCCCACATGCGCAAGAGATGCATGCCCAGTACAGTAACATTGTATAGCAGCTGGGCATGCACACATTTTATACACATGATGAGTGAAGTACATTTGCGTTTTTATTAGCGAGATATAGCGGCTCCCATTTTTTACTTTAACAAAAAAAAAATATTCTATACAGTCGCACTCACCCACACATAACAGAAAGTGACACATAAGAGAGAAACTATGAACGCGTAGTTGCTTGGTGTAAACAAGGTATGAGATTACTGTATGTTCTAAAACCCTGCTCCGGTGTATAAGTCAGTTACTGTTTATAATTTTTTCATTACAATCACAATTTTACACAAAGTCCCTGTAGTGACAACAAAACAGCTGTGTTCCCTGGGTTTCTTTTTAAAAGCGTAAAATCCAATGCGTACAGCGATGCAGTCGCTAATATTTTGTCTCATGTTTGTAGGAAGCGTTCATCCAGGCCAGAGGCTGCAATCGAGTCCCTGCTTCAGTGATCTTCATTAGATTCTCACTGCAGGATTCAGGCCAGTCTTCTGCATTAGAGTGCATTAATGTTCGATGTGTAAAGATGGACTAAGTACTGAAGTTTTCATGAGGGGAAATTCATGAGGTATTCAGTGCTCATGTGCTGGAATATTGCAGTTCTTGTTGCTTGTTATAAAAACACCAATTCATTTCAGAATGTGTTTTCAGCAAATGATGCATTTCTTGTTTTTTTTTGTTTGTTTTTTACCACTAAACAAAACAAAGGTGTTACTTGAACTTTGGCTTATACGTGGTAGTTTCAGTAAGGACACGGCTCCTCAGGCGTAGGATGTTACTACATTGATGCCCTGCCTGATTAGTTTAAAATCTTCAGCAAGCTACTTCAGATATGATTCACATGCTTGATGCTTCTCCTTTTTAGTCTTTGAACTTGATGTATGTATTGTGTCCTCCTAACCTGATTTGGTGAGAAATTCGGCCTGATAACCCTGCATGCTGCTCAACATCCTACTGTAGCGCTACATAACACTAGCTAAACGTTTTTGGTTTCGTTTTATCAGCTACCACACGTGCACTGTAGTCAAAAAAGAGATCTTTTATTTGCCACAAAATTGTTTACATTTAATATGCTGTACCATGTATACTTGTTAATTTATTAAATTATTTACCTCATATTTACATGTCCTGATTGCTTTGGTAAGTGTCGATTCAACAATATGAATAATACAGTCTGCCGATGACCTTCCTAAAAATGATTTCTAAATGTTATAGCGATGGGTAAGTATGTTATTTAATTAGCAGCATTTACATGAATATAAGCACCACTGTTCAGTTTAGCAATTAACAACATCCATGAATTCTAATACCTTGTAGAATGGAGAGAGATCCAACGTGAGAGTGCATAGTGGTGGTGGTGGGTGGTGGTAGCTTCGTGGTTAAGGCATTGGACTTTGGACATTGTGAGTTCAAATCCCAGCCACACCAAGCCACACCACTCCTGGACTTCAGAGCGAGGCCTTCAACCCCATAGCTGCTCGGTTGTATGAATGAGATAAATGTAAGTCTGGATGAGGATGTCTGCCAAATGCAATAAATGTAAGCATAGACACTAGGTATAGATCAGGGACTCCCCCATCTTCTTGTCAGTAGTTGCCTCTTTATCATCACCATCACTTGTTTTTTTTTTTTTTTTTTTCTTACTTCCTGCACTGTTATACTACTTCCTGCACCGTTATAATAATTAGCTGAACCTGTTAGAAATGTGGCAATGATGTTTGCTAAATTTAAAGAAGAATATCTTTTATTTGTCACATATACATTTACAGCACAGTGAAATTCTTTTTTTTCGCATATCCCAACTTGTTCGGAAGCTGGGGTCAGACTCCTGTATCGTGGCTGTATCCTGGAGCACAGCGGGTTAAGGGCCTTGCTCAAGGGCCCAAGAGAAGCAGCTTGGCGATACCGTATATGCAAATTTGGATGGCAAAGCGCAATAAACAATAGTGTTGTATCTATAGACCTTTCCTCTCAAACATACTTTTGAGCAACTATAGATAATAATAACTACACCTTTAGATGTTGTTTTATTACAGATAGCAGATTTAAAGACTTGCAGTGCTTTGATACATTTTCCATAATGTATGAAAGCTTTTAAGGTCTTCCAAGAGGTTACAAAACTGTTGAAGGTGTGTGAGCGATTTTCATTGTCTTCCCAGCGCTAATGAATTAAAGTAAGCTGAATAGATAACTACGGTAAAGTTCAATATTATTGTGCATTGATGTCTATGGATAAAGAACGGAACCATACCAAGCATTTAAAATAATAATGACACTAATACTAATGTTTGGGGGAGCGTTACAGATATGATCGGTGGTGACTGATGGTTGAGAGAAATACACAGTGTTTTTAGTTTGAAAATCAAGGCCCTCATGCCTATACTACAGAAACGGATTAATGAACAGACTGTCATACTTTTATAGGTATTTAAAATTTATTTGAGATGAGTTAGTTCCTCTTTCCTCAACTCTTTTTGTCTGGTAAGTAGTAAGAAGAAGAAAAAAAAAACAGCTTATTATATTTAACTGAAAAGTGTGAATTTTTATGCTTTCCATGAATGTTCAATGCTTCAACAATGTGGCTCTGTTCTTTTTGCTCAGATGATTGGATTTGAGCTCATTCAAAGATGTAAATATTATAGTGTTAAGCAACTAAAGGCCTAAAGGATGTATGATGTTGGTTTTAATGGGCAGACAAATAAACGAAAATACACAAGTAAGGTGTCTACACACTGACTTTACTTCACTTTGGTGAAGTGTCTTTAGAATCGTGTTGGAGCACTGATTACTATTTTTCAAAAAGACCCAGGTTGGGGTGTCTTGCAATTATGTAATTGGTGTTTAACCAATTGACTTGTGTCACTCTAGTAGGTGGTGGATCTCTTAGCGCACCTCTGTACTGGATGATTTCAATAAAAGTCCTTCCCTGACCCTACTTCATTCCATATATCCTGTCATATGGCTCCAGGCTGATGAGACACATACTTGGCTTCAAGTGAGAGAATGTGTGAAAACTATTAAATTGTCATTAAGTTATTTAGTGAGCCTTTATGCTGTGTGTCGGTGGTTGTGGTCATCCTGGTAAAGAGCACTCCTATCAAAATAAAAATGCTGGATGAAGGTGATCAGTCTGAATGAACTTTGTACTAATTTGGATCAACCCTTAAAAGAGATATAGTTGGACCCATGCTTTGCCTTTGTGTTAGCATGTGCTAAATTTCAATTCGCATTTCTCTGTGTTTCAGAAATGTGCATGCATAAGCAAAACAGCCACAACATTCGTCCCATAAATATAAATGCATAAATATTTTATTCATAAATACTGCACTAATGTACAAATAAATTACTAATGCATAAGCTCATAAATAATGACTGATAGAAAGATATAAATAGGTATATATATGCAAATTATTTTCCATTTGCATACTCTTTCTGGGCACAGCTGTGGATTTGATCCAAAAACTGGTGAAGTGGAAAAAGTTCCATCTCGTCTGTGTCTGTGCAGTTCTGCTGGTGAAGAGAAGGTACAGAGAAGTTAGACTCGGTATACATCTATGGCGATGTGCTCAGATTTTTCCCAAATGTAGAAATGCAAATCCATATCAGTAATCTTCCTATAACAGTACATCTCAGTGTGTTATTCCTCTTTTATGATGTCCGTTTATTAAAGTAAAAATACATAAAATTACATGTAAATTGTGGATTGTCTCGCAAAACTGGTGCAGTTATCATTTATCAGCTGTAAACACTTATTCCCTTTGAAAGTTTAGTAAGACCAAAAAAAAAATGCAGCTTGTTGAGAAATCACAAAACACAAGCTATATTGTACATAATATTATATTATATTTTAGTGCAATTATCTTTTGTTCATTCTTTTGCCTGTTTCTACATTTTGTATTGCTGCTGGTCTCTGAGAGCTACCAAACAAATTTTGATGCATCACTACAACGACAAAGTCTAAAAATCTGTCCTGCATACGTGTAGGAAACTTTGAAGATAAATATCTGACTCTAACCACTGACTAGTGGAGACTTTTTACAAAAACATAAAGAAACTTTTTTACAGAGAACATCATAAAACAAAAAAAAAACATGTTTAAACAGGCACATTGTGATTGAGCTTACAGCCAGGGGCTGTGATGTTTTGTAGAAAAATTTTAACCAATCAGAATTGAGGATTCAACATCGCTGTGGTGTAAAAGGGTTCTGCATGCTCAAAATCAGTCACTTACTTTCGAGTAAGCAAGAAGATACCTTGGCAGCCTCCAGTCCCGCTCACTCTTCAGTCCTAGGTCCGAGGCCTGGTATGCTGAGAGAACTTTTCCTGCTTTGCAGAGCATCTCACTCTAGAATACATGTATAAAAGGGTTAATATTTGTGTAATAATGTTAAATCTAATTGTAATGTAAATGAATTGGGACTGAATGAATATGTGGTGTATTGATGTTTACTTACATTGCATAGTTTATCCATGAAAACATTCTTGACTTTTTTCTGAAGTGTCTGATAAAAAAATATACATTGTTAGCTTAAGTTTCTAATCATTATCTGGAATTCTACTAATCACAAGTATTCATATGAATCTTACCTTCTCTGTTAGGTTATTTTTCAGGTTTTTCACATTCGTCATGATTTCTTTTAAATTGTAGTGTCCTATATTCTTTGCTTCTTGAGATACCCGGTGGCTTTCATGGTTGGAGGAGTTGACTGGCTTTCTGTTTTTGTGCTGATGTTTGCCTGATAGAAATGGTGCACAAGGTGCTGCAGAAACCACTGCAGTAGTCAGGAAGAAAAACATAAAGACGTTCATGTCGTCGGCCCGGTTCCCGGTCTAGTCGCCTGCTTTTAAGTTTGAAGTTGTCTTAACTCAGTGATGTGTGTCTGTCTTTTATACCTCTTTTTGCCGTGAGTGGAAGAGGATGTGACTGTACAGCTTACGTGTCTGGGAATCCCTTTTGATATCTCAATCAAGATTTATGCGATATATACAGTGTCAGACTCCGCTCTGAAAAGTTGATTTTCACACCACTAGTGTGTTCAGTTTTTTTTTTTTTTTTAGGTCAAACTTCAGTTAAGTGAGATCTTTAATCATTCATTAGTTTATTGTGTATTATTAAAGCCTAGAGTGCTCAAAAATGTCTACATTTATATCAAATGTATTAGATTTAGTCACGCCAGATCCTTTTATGCAAAGTTGACTTTGCAAGGTGGAATCCAATTAAAACTTTCAAAGCATGGTGTCAGTAATACATAAGATCAGAACATGAAAGAAACAAATGCCTGGGTGGGAGTAGAACATGTCTCAGTAGCATTACACAGAGCAGCAGATTTGAGCCTGTAATATTATGCATATGTTCTTTCTTCATTCGTTCGGATAAGGCCTTTGTCATGATAAGGTGTAGTTGATCCATAACCTGATTAATGAGGTGTAGACTACTAGGGGGACTGGGATCCCACCAGATGCCCAGGAAGGTTGCCCATGCATGTGCCCACAAGTAAGCAGTCATACAGAAAAATTAAGGCTGTAGTTTGGGATTGGGAAAAAAAAACAGTCCAGCACACACATTTAGTACTAATTACCACATATCTTAGGTTAAGGAACTGTCAGAGCCAATTCTCTCTCTCTCAGACACACACATTCCCATGCTGATTTATACATAAACATAAATCAGCATAACCAGTCCACCTACTGGAATGTTTTTGAGACATGGAAAGAAACAGGAACATTCAAAGGAAACCCAGGTTTGCAGATGGTTAACATGTGAGGCTCTACACAGAGTTTTACCCAAGCGTTCAAGCAGATTTGGCTATTTTATAGCTAAGCATGTAAGTGCAAGCAATAACTAGACTTTTGACAAAGTACATGCTTGTATATCTATTGCTTTATGGCCCCAGGCCACCAAGGGACCCAGTGATTTTGAAAACGCATGCATAAAGCACACTATACTATTACTGTGCACAAAGTTTAATGATCAGGCAGTAACATGGGGCCCCCTAGTGGTGTGGAAAGAATAGAAGCCATAATTAGATAAATTACATGACTCAATTGGGTATTCAACAAAATTTTGGAAGGTGAGAGGATGCCTGAGGAATGGAGAAGGAGTGTGCTGGTACCGATTTTTAGCGTAGCTGCTGTTCATGATATTAAAAGCACAAGTTGATAATGTGCATTTGATCAGATGTACTGGAGCACACGTTTATGATATGTGACTTATATTATGTATAGGCTTTGCTAAAATGATACCTCTTTAATCTGCACTTAAACGGGAGAGTTCACAACCCCGAACACTGTCAGGAAGACTATTCCAAAGTTTAGGAGCTAAATGTGAGAATGCTCTACCACCTTTAGTGGACTTTGCTATTCTAGGTACTACTAGTAGTCCAAAGTTTTGAGATCTCAAGGAGAATGACGGATTGAAGCATATTAGAAGACTGGAAAAATACATGGGAGCTAAACCACTTAGTGTTTTGTAAGTAAGTAGCAGTAGTTTGTAGTCGAATCAAAACTTAACAGGTAGCCAGTGTAGGGATGAAAAGATTGGGGTTATATGATCATATTTTCTTGACCTTGTGAGAGCTCTGGCTGCTGCATTCTGGACTAACTGTAGCTTGTTTATTAATGATGCAGGACAACCACCTAGTAATAAATTACAATAGTCCAGTCTGGAGGTCATGAACGCATGGATGAGCTTCTCTGCATCAGATTTAGATAACATGTTTCTTAGCTTACCAATATTTCTAAGGTGGAAGAAGGCTGTTTTTATAATATGGTTGGTATGATATGTAAAAGACAAGTTGGTGTCTAAAATAACTCCCAGGTCTTTTACTGTTGAACTAGTAGTTACAGTACATCCTTCTAAATGCAGGTTAAAATGCTGGTGCTTCTGTGTACTGGTGTTTGGGCCGATGAGCAAAATCTCTGTCTTATCAGAATTGAATAATCGAAAGTTATGAGTCATATAATTTTTTATTTTTTTGACACACTCAGTTATCCAAGCCAATTGAGTTGTATCATCCGGATTCGATTAGATATATAGAGTTGGGTATCATCAGCATAACAGTGGAAGCTAATCCCATGCCTTCTAATAATATTTCCCAAGGAAAGCATGTATATTGTGAAAAGCATAGGTCCTAGACCTGAACCTTGTGGCACCCCATAATATACTTGCATTAACCAGGATACCTCTCCATTTAAGTCTACAAAATGGTAACGATCAGACAGGTAGGATTTAAACTTTAAATCTTAATGCCTGTCCCGGAATGCCGATGTAATTTTTTAAGCGATTTAGAAGATCATGATCTATAGTGTCGAATGCAGCACTAAGATCTAGCTAAACTAAGAGAGAGATGTACTGTATGTTTACATAGAGTATGTGTGACAGATTTTGAAAAATGTAACTGTGGATAAATTCTGAACAAACAAAAAAGTAAGATATGTCTATAATATATTTTAATACCTCTACTTTAAGAAAAGCCTTTTTTTCTTCTTTTTTTTTTTAGCAAAACCATGAAATTATTTTCTAAATTAACCAGCTTTGCTGTTTGATAGTATGTAGATGCACTTCCTTTACTTAGGCAGTAAAGCTCTTCTTAGAATCAGCCCTTGGTTACATATGGTAGTGAAGGGAACATCAAAGCCTAGTTGATATACTGTAGTTTGTAAATGGAATTATTACTGTAATAAAGAAATGGAAAAATCTCTTAACAAATCTACTTACTGCATGAAATGTCAAAATGTAAAGTCCCCCCTATGCATCCTGTTCTGTATATCATCACAACACACACACTGGGACATACAGAGATTTGGTGGTACTTTGAATTCACATGGCTTGAGTCCTGGAGGAGTGGGCCATGTTCACAGAAACAGTTTACCATCATTTTTTAATTTATTTTTTTTACTTTTGTAAAACTTTCTGTTATAAGGATTAAGAGAATTGTATCTCTTGCAGTTGAGCTGCAACCGATGAGGTTGCAAATGAGGTTGAAGTTGTGGTAGAACTGAGTCACTGCCTTCAAGCAAGAATGTGGAGTCAACTCTGGCCAAATGATTTTTTTAATTAGGCATACATTTCAACTCTGACTTATCTGAATATGCTTGAGGGTGTTTTTACGGAGGCTACACAGCACTTATGAGGGGCATTTAGCCCCAATGATTATTATTATTTTATTTTATAAATTTTTTTTACCCCAACTATGGAAATTAGGTCAAGGATGCATTTATAGAGACAAGCAAATTTAGCAGCTTTTCTAGTTTTCTACTCTGGCTGCCTGTCAAAGATTTTGGAGACATTTTTAAATGCACCTTTTGTGATCCTAAAAGCTGTGATTTGAAACAAAGAATGGGAACAAGGGGACGGGTTCAATGGTAAAAGAAAAAAAAAAAGTCCGAATCTGCTCAGTTGTATGAATGAGATAAATGTAAGTTGCACTTTAGCCTCAGCCTCATGTGCTCCTCTATAGCTCACAGTCTGCTGTATTTATACACTTTTTTCATCAACCAGGATACATATATACAGTAGATACATACCATGGTCAGTCTGTATGCATGATTGTGATTACTTGAATAATTTATTTTAAATACTTAGTTTTGATTGGCTGGAAGGTGTGCATTATATTGCCCTGGATTAAAAGAAGTGCGGTGTTTATGTAACAAAGATTTACCTGGACTGACTCTGCCACTATCACTAGGTCTTGCAGTGATGAATAAATAGAACTTGATGCCAGCAGTCCCTCCTTGATCCCTCCAGCACTAACAATTCCAACTAGTCAATCTTGTTACTAATTTGTGTGCCTGAAATATTCTTTAATTCTGCTTCAAATAGGAAGTCATCACTGTGACCATAAGTCCCTTTTGATCAATCAAAGAAATCTAATCAGCACATTTATTAGTTAGTGATCATGCCTTATAAAAGTCCTACAAACTTTCCACCATGCCTTCCTGAGAATATCTTAGACGAAAGTGTAAATAACCTAGAAATTTTATCTCCACCATTATATTAGCTGAAGAATAAAAACCATTTTAAATATTTTATGAGAATGGTTTAATTACAAAAATATGCATGTCCAGTAAAAGCAGTATGTATGCGTGCATCATTCAGGCTTACAATGAAAGTGATGAAGTATCTCATATGGCAGTGTGGAGCGCCTGTTTCAAGCTTATTTTCTAAAAATTATAGGATGAAATAAGAATAGATAATGCAGTTATTTAGCACAGTATAAATATAGCAAAATATAGCATAACCTAAGAAAGTTACAATTCAATTAATCCTCAAAGAAGCTGTCCATATGAGCTGGAACTGGAGTTATCACCATCATTGATGAGACATACAACCATTGTAGGTCAATGTACAAAACCTCAGCAGCAGGAAGTTACTATTACCACAAAAGAACTCTGTCATTTTGAAAAAAGTCGTTTGGGTATGAATCATTGGCAAACTGCATGATGACATTTCTCATGAGCTATGGGACCTGCACAAATATTTTAACACTAATCACTTCATGCTGCATGTTGTAATTGATTGTTCTACATTGCTTTGTATATATTTCTTTGTATGTTGCTGGAATAAGTGTTTACATTTACTATACAACATATATGGTTTCATGTAAAATGTGAAAATGTGGGTTTCATGTTAATTATTTTTCCATAAAACCAAGTGTTCCCAGAGTGATAATATAAAATATATTCACCTCTCAAAGAGCTACAAAGAGTATACTCATTCTGTAAATAAAAGCTCTCTTTACAAAAATGTTATTTTCATTATTGCATCAAAAATATCTTTATTAATATAAAAACAATTAAATCAATTACACAAGTAATATACAACATTGCGGTTATACAACACTCTGCTGTCATGGGATATGACCCAATATAAAGCAGGCCCCAAATATATTATTAGATATTTTGTTGTATATATTATTCTGCTTATAATGTAGTCATTTGGCAATAAATAAATGAAATTTTCATTTATTAATAAACTGCATGTTGTGCATTGAAACAGTTTGCATTTACAGCATTTGGCAGATGTTGATCTTATCCAGAGAGACTCATTTATACAACCAAGCAGTTCAAGGTTTAAGGGCCTTGCTCAGGGGCCCAGAACTTGAACCTGGAACTTGAACTCATTAGCTTTTGATCAGAAGTACAACGTGTTAACCACTGAGCTACCACTTCCTTTACAGGAACATTAATCAGTCATTTCCTCAGCAGCCTCACTCTCACAGCTGGCATTCAATCGATCAATGATAAATAATGTGTCCTTAAAAAAAAATGTAATGTAAAAATGTAATTTTAAAATAATTATTTAATTTTGTTGAACACAAAACAAATTGTACACAAAAATAACGAAATGAAAAGACCACCAAAGCAGCTGTAGGTTAAAAAAATAGACTTTATTCATTAGAACTTAATATATAATGTGAAACTTCAATATAAATTATCATTTAAAAATACATGAAAAAAAGAAAAAAAAAAAAACAATTTCCAATATTAATAAATGCATTCATAAAATTTATAAGGTGCTCTTTTCAAATGCAGGGTATGTTCTTTACTCCGTTTAATCGCAGGATGTGTCTCTGTACTTCCTCTGAGTGCAGAGTTTTATGTTTTCCAGAAGTTGGTAAAATTCAACTTTGTTGGTGAAATTCGCCATTTGTGTTTTGACGTTGCAGTGAGTGTTCTGTGAGGAACAAAGACAATCAGTGAAATTCAAAGTGTTATCAAACTTAGATTCAGATCTATATCCTATCAGTAGTGATTCAACTGTATATAGTAGGAATTATTCCAGATTAAGATGTGTATGCTGCTTTCTCATGCATAATCAGTATGTTGTTTAGTAGACTATTAATTCTATCTCATCAGCCTGATGTTCAATTGCATTGTGTCTGCAGCAATAATGTTATCATTTTAATATTTATAGGAAATAATCAGTTTGTTAAGGCTTTCACATCACAATCACTCACCTTGCTGTAGGATGTAAGTGTCCTGGGCAGCAGCCAGTCGTTTTCCGTTAGTCCCAGCGTTTCTGCTTTATATGCTGATAAAACATTCCCTGCTTTGCGGAAGTTGTCACACTGGAATGTTGCATAGAATCGGATGTAATTACAGAAGTACAACATATGACATTAAAAACAGGAAAAAAAATGTTATGCTATTTGTTAACATCAGTAACTTACAGTGCAGTTTGCAGGCGTGATCACATTTTTCACAAGAATCCGAGAATTCTGTAGATATGTAATTGTTAAATTGTTGGCATCGCATTAAAACATTTTAGTACTGGAAAATCAAATGCGATAAAAGAATTTAGCTTACCTCAAACCTTTTCATGACCTTAACATGTTCTATGATTTCTTCTAAAATCGTACGCTGAAGCTTACATTGTTGATATGGAGACAGTTTGTGAGGTGCCCCAGTAACCAGCACGATCCCCAGAAACAACAGTGGAAAGCTCTTCATGGTTCTTATTGTTGGTCAGTTCTGTATGTCTGTCTCCTATACGCCCGTCTTTTTTATAGAGCTGAAAGAGGATGCGACGTCATGACATACATCTTTTGTGGGGAAACCCTCCTGTATTTTGATCGAGATGTTAAAGATTACCCGTCAGAGACTGATGCTATTCACACGCCACCAAGTACAATGTCCTGCTGGATAACATGTTAGTTAAGTTTTAAAATAGTTGCATGGTGCATTATTGGAGTCAGACTCCTAAATATGACATTGCAATCGATAATAAGGGCAGCACAGTGGTGTAATGGGAAGCGGTGCCACCAGACAGCTTGAGGATACTCGGTTTGGTTTAGAACACAGGTTTACTCTGGGTTCTCCAGTTTCCTCTCATCTTCCCAATTTTTTTAATACCAGTATGAGGTGTGTGCATGCTACTATGTGATTGACTGGTGTCCCATCCAGGGTGTTTTCTTGCCTCATGCTAGACTCCTGTTGAAGCACTTACTGAAGAAGCCTAAATAAATGATACAACAGTAAAGCAACTGCAAGAAACACAAGAGAGCTAAGACTGTTGTGATAAAGTGTGCAAAGTATAACAAGTGATTGTATTTCAATTCAATTCATTTTTATTTGTATAGCGCTTTTAACAATGAACATTGTCTCAAAGCAGCGTTACACAGATAATGTGATGATAAAAAATTAATAAGATCTTCTTTATAATATTATATATTTCATTATATTAAGCTCAGTGTGACCCCATGGTTCGAGGTGAACTTACAGCAATGTCACTTCATTCCCTAGTTATCAGCAACCGCATCTGCTTACAAAAGAAAAACAATGATGTAAAAATTGATAAGGCAGCACTCACATAACTGAAAATGATGACATCCTAATAACAAGGTTGATGCTCGGCTTCAGTGCCACATCTGATACATAGCCTTTTAAGGCTTTTCCTGTTATAGCACAAAATCTCTGTACTGAAGTTTTATCATTATGATCCTTTCATCCATTGTGATCTTATATTATTGAATTCATGAATCAGCTTCCCAATTCTCCATGAAGATCATAATTTCACAATGTCAAATTCAGATGCATGGTCAGTCGTTTTTCATCTATTCCAACGTGAACCTTTTTATACTCCTATTTAATTTTTAATCTGAATCATCTTTTTTTAGTCGTCTGTGCCTGAACATACAAAGAATTTGTTTCAGGTTTACAGCAAACCAACAGCTCTCATTCCTTATACAGGTACTGTGCAGCAGTTCAGAACTAAACTAGATATGGACAAATACAAACAATTACACGTAACTGAACTAGATGATCAAGCAAATAAACAGTACACATTGGTCTGTGACAGAATCAGAAAGTGGCATTAGTGCAGTGATTGCCTAGTAATATATTGCACAGGGGTATGATATTGCAAATCGATTCTTTTGAATCTACAGACACATCATTCAAAGAAAGACCACACTTGGTGACGTGAGGTTCACTTCAAAGAAGCTAATCAGGGGGCTTTTCTGATGCGCAATCAACGACGATTAAAGCAAGATATCATACCCCGTGCACGAGGGGGTAAGTCATACCGTCACATCCTCTTTCTTCTTCTTCTTCTTCTTCTTTCGGCTGCTCCCATTAGGGGTCGCCACAGCGGATCATCTGTCTCCATACCACCCTGTCCTCTACATCTGCCTCTTTTACACCAACTACCTGCATGTCTTCCCTCACCACATCCATAAACCTCCTCCTTGGCCTTCCTCTTTTCCTCCTACCTGGTGGCTCCATCCTCAGCATTCTTCTACCAATATAATTCATGTCCCTCCTCTGCACATGTCCAAACCATCTCAATCTCGCCTCCCTCACCTTGTCACCAAAACATCCTACATGCGCTGTCCCTCTAATAAACTCATTTCTAATCTTATCCATCCTCGTCACTCCCAACGAAAACCTCAACATCTTCAGCTCTGCTACCTCCAGCTCCACCTCCTGTCTTTTACTCAATGCCACTGTCTCTAATCCATACAACATCGCAGGTCTCACCACAGACATATAAACTTTCCCTTTCATTTTTGCAGATACCCTACTAACACAAATCACTCCTGTCACTCTTCTCCACCCACTCCACCCTGCCTGCACTCTTTTCTTCACTTCTCTAACACACTCTCCATTACTTTGCACTGTTGACCCCAGGTACCTGAATTCCTCCACCTTCTCCAGCTCTTCTCCCTGCAACCGCACAACTCCACTGCCCTCCCTCTCATTCACACACATGTATTCTGTCTTACTCCTACTGAGTTTCATTCCCCTTCTCTCCAGAGCATATCTCCACCTCTCCAGGCTCTTCTCAACCTGCTCCCTACTCTCACAACAAATCACAATATCATCCGCAAACATCATAGTCCAGGGAGACTCCTGTCTGACCTCGTCCGTCAACCTGTCCATCACCACTGCAAACAGGAAAGGGCTCAGGGCCGATCCTTGATGCAGTCCAACCTTCACCCTGAACCAGTCTGTCGTTCCTACTGCACACTTCACTGCCGTCACACTGTCCTCATACATGTCCTGCACCACCCTCACATACTTCTCTGACACACCTGACTTCCTCATACAATACCACAACTCCTCTCTTGGCACCCTGTCGTACGCCTTCTCTAAATCCACAAATACACAATGCAATTCCTTCTGTCCTTCTCTATACTTCTCCATCAACATTCTTAAAGCAAATAAGGCATCTGTGGTGCTCTTCCTCGGCATGAAACCATACTGTTGCTCACAGATGGTCACCTCTTCTCTCAGCCTGGCTTCCACTACTCTTTCCCATAACTTCATGGTGTGACTGATCAACTTAATTCCCCTGTAGTTACTGCAAGACTGCACATCTCCTTTATGCTTAAAGATCGGTACCAGCACACTTCTTCTCCATTCCTCAGGCATCTTCTCACCTTCCAAAATCCTGTTAAACAATCTGGTCAAAAACTCCACTGCCATCTCTCCTAAACATCTCCACGCTTCTACCGGTATGTCATCTGGTCCAACCGACTTTCCACTCTTCATCCTCTTAATCGCTGCTCTCACTTCCTCCTTACTAATCCTATCCACTTCCTGCTTCACCAACTCCACATCATCCAACCTTCTCTCTCTCTGATTTTCCTCATTCATCAGCTGCTCAAAATACTCCCTCCACCTTCTCAACACACTCTCCTCACTAGTCAACACATTTCCCTCTCCATCCTTTACTGCTCTAACTTGCAGTACATCCTTCCCAGCTCGGTCCCTCTGCCTGGCCAATCGGTACAAATCCTTTTCTCCTTCCTTAGTGTCCAACCTCTCATACAGCTCCTCATATGCCTTTTCCTTGGCTTTCGCCACATCCCTCTTAACCTGCTGCCGCATCTCCTTGTACTCCTGCCTACTTTTCTCATCACTCTGTCTATCCCACTTCTGTTTTGCCAACCTCTTTCTCCTTATGCTCTCCTGCACTTCCTCATTCCACCACCACGTCTCCTTGTCTTGCTTTCTATTTCCAGATGTTACACCAAGTACTTTTCTAGCTGCCTCCCTCATCACTCCTGCAGTAGTTGCCCAATCATCCAACACCTCCTTAACACCACTGAGCCTCTGTCTGACCTCTTCCCTGAACCTCACACTACACTCTTCCTCCTTCAGTTTCCACCATCTTATTCTTCTTTCAGTCCTCACTCTCCTCCTCTTCTTCTTCGCCTCCAAAACCATCCTACAGACCACCATCCGATGCTGTCTAGCTACACTGTCCCCTGCCAACACCTTACAGTCTCCAATCTCCTTTAGGTTGCATCTCCTGCATAGCACATAGTCCACCTGTGTGCACCTTCTTCCACTCTTATACGTCACCCTATGATCCTCCTTCTTCTTAAAATAAGTGTTCACCACTGCCATTTCCATCCTTTTAGCAAAATCCACCACCATCTGCCCTTCCACATTCCTCTCCTTAAAACCATACCTACCCATCACCTCCTCATCACCTCTGTTCCCTTCACCTACATGCCCATTAAAGTCTGCCCCAATCACCAATCGTTCTTTCCTAGGTACACCATCTACCACTTCATCTAATTCACTCCAGAATCTTTCCTTCTCCTCCATCTCACAGCCAACTTGTGGAGCATAGGCACTGATGACATTTATCATCATCCCTTCAACTTCCACCTTCACGATCATCACCCTATCAGAAACTCTCTTCACCTCCACTACACTCTTACTGTACTCTTCCTTCAGAATCACCCCTACACCATTTCTCTTTCCATCCACACCATGATAAAACAGTTTAAATCCACCTCCAATGCTCCTGGCCTTACTCCCTTTCCACTTGGTCTCCTGAACACACAGCATATCTACTTTTCTCCTCTCCATCATATCAGCTACCTCTCTCCCTTTACCCGTCATAGTACCAACATTTAAAGTACCAACCCGAACCTCCACTCTCCTACACTGCTCCTTTCCCTGCCGTCTCTGTAGACGTCTTCCTCCTCTCCTTCTCCTCCTTCGGCCAACAGTAGCCCAATTTCCACCGGTACCCTGTCGGCTAACGATACCTGTGGCGGTCGTTGTTAACCCGGGCCTCGACCGATCCGGTATGAAATTCTCATTTGTGATCCGCATATTTGATTTGGCACATGTTTTACGCTGGATGCCCTTCCTAACGCAACCCTCCCCATTTACCCGGGCTTGGGACCGGCACTAAGAGGGCACTGGCTTGTGCATCCATAATGGCTGGGTTGCCACATCCTCTTTCAATAGTAAGAAAAAGTGTGTGAGAAAAGACAGACATTAAACTCACCGAATGCTTGGATGGGAAACAGCAACACCGTGTGGATCTTATTGCTTTTACATCTAAAGATCTACATGCAACATCTACATCTAGACAAAGATAAAATTACTATTCAAATTTTAGCATACATGCAAAATGCAAAAAAAGAACATGAAAGCAGTGGTGGTTGAGTTGTTGTGGCTAAGTGGTTAAGACTCACTGATCAGAAGATTGAATGCTTCAAGCTGTCGTTGTTAGAGCAAGGTCTGTCACAGAGGTGAAGTATAATAAGTAGGTCAACTTTCATGCAAGAATATGTTTAATGGTTACATATGCAAATTACATATCTCTTCTACTGACTTCTACGATACATATGAATCAGTGCACTTTCCTCCTGAACTTACAGTACACAGCAATGCAAAGTACAAAACAATGTATAATGAAACAGTTAACCTACAGAACATGATAAACAGAGCTAAATAAGACAACACAGATCTGATCTTATTTATACAAATGAGCAGTTGTATAAATAAGATACAACTTTGCTCTGGGCAAAACTTTTGCTTTTGTTTTTGTTGTGTGTACTCTTTTGTTTTTGCAAGGCAATTTAAACTAAAAGAAAAGTCTCCATTATTCATAAAAGAACTAATGTTTGCTCAGGTACTGCAGTGCAGGTACATTCATTGTTTTTGGGCCGTTAGCATTATTTTCATAATCAGTATAAAATTTAACTAAACACCAATTATAAGAGTGATAAATAGATATGGGATAAAATCGTCAGGTTCTAGTGGGAACGCTTGCCGCTGTACAGTATTCTGGACTAAGTGGAGCTTGTCCTCTCTTGTATATGAATTTGCACTTCTTTTCTGAAATATTATCTATAGTACTATCTAGTTTACGAATGAGGACTGAAGAATAAGTAATTATGCTGCATTTAAAGCACTGAAGCAAAACACTCAATGTTGGCAATGTTGAAAGTACTACAGGTACATTGGCCATTGCCTTCTGGGAAGGATTTCAGGCAGATCCAAAAGAAAATCCCTTTGCATTGTTCAAAAAAGGAATCCATACAGTTTGTTACAAGGTGGTTTGGTACCAAGTAAGTGATTGGTACAAGCAACTTTGTGTTCAAACAAAGTGTTTGATATTTGTGCAAGTGTATATGTACTGAATTCTAATGAGTTCTTATCCCCTATTACTATTCTATTTCTTCTATTACCATACCTTCAATTTGGTCTATACATTATATTGCCAAAAGTATTGGGTCACCTGACTTTTCCTGCTATATGTGGTTTATTTCCAAACTGTTACCACGGAGCTGAAGGCACTCAATTCTACAGGACGTCTTTAGATGCGCTGTAATAAAATTTTGCATTCACTTGAACTTGGAAACCCAAACTTGTTCCAGCATGGCAATGTCCCTGTGAACAAAGTGAGCTCACTGAAGATATGGTTTACATGCTTTGGAGAAGAAGATCTTGAGTGGCCTGTTATAAAGCGCCAGCATTTCAACCTGCATTTAGACGGATGTTCTGTAACTACTAGTTCAACAGTTAAAGATCTGGGAGTTATTTTAGACAGCAACTTGTCTTTTAATTGCTAAGCTAAGAAACATGTTTATATCTGATGCAGAGAAGCTCATCAATGCATTCATGACCTCCAGACTGGACTATTGTAACCATAAAGACTGTATAAGACTGTAGAAAGAACATTACTTATAATCTTATACTCCAGTACTCATGTTAGTTCTCACTCTCCAGTGTTCTGTATTGTTGAAAGATTTATGATCAAACTCTTGATCTCACCCAAATGTGGATGGGTTCCCCTTTTGAGTCTGGTTCCTCTCAAGGTTTCTTCCTCATAACATCTAAGGGAGTTTTTCCTTGCCACAGTCGCCACGGCTTGCTCATCAGGGATAAATGCACACCATTCACCTTGACTGTTGATATCTGTAAAGCTGCTTTGAGACAATGTCTGTTGTGAAAAGCGCTATAGAAATAAACTTGACTTGACTTGACTTGACATTACTAGGTGGATGTCCTGCATCATTATTAAACAAGCTACAGTTAGTGCAGAATGCAGCAGCCAGAGTGTCAGGGTGCGGGTAGTTGGACCCAAATGCAGGACGCCAGTGAGGTATATAATCGTCTTTATTAACAAAAAACTAATTCAGGCAAAACTCAGAGGAAACAACAGGCTGAGTAGTCCAAGTAAAAAACACAAAAAAAACGAAGTGTCTGAAAACCTTACGACCACACGCTGGATAGTTCACAGAAAAACACAAAAACAAAGTGTCTGAAAACATATGACCACGTGACGAATAGTCCACATACGAAAAAACACAAAAACAAAGTGTCCGAAAACTTATGACCACACACTGAATAGTCCACGTAAGAAAAACCACACAAAAACAAAGTGTCCGAAAACTTACAACCACAGTGCAGAATGGGGAATGGCCGAGAGAGGGAACCAGGGAGAGAACAAAAGACAAAAGAAGAAAAATATACAAAAAACAAACCGCGACCTGCGGCAAAAGCGAATCCGAGGAAAACCGGGAGATCCAAAACAGTAACCAAAGGATCCGGGAAGCGAAACGAGGGGGCAGAAAAGTCTCAAAAAAATCAGGAAGCCGACGAGACAATCTGGCAGAGAATGCGAGGAATCCGAGTCTATATATGCAACGGCAAGATGGCGGCCGGGACGGTTGCGAGTTCGCGCATCCCCGGAAGCCAGGGAGCAAGCTTGGACCGGTTTGAGGCCTGAAACGTGGAAGGTGGGGTGGACACGGAAAACTCTGGGAAGGCGGAGGCGGACTGCCACAGGGTTGAGCACCTTGGAAATAGGAAAAGGGCCAAAAAAGTGAGGGGCTAGCTTCCTGCATGCGACCTTCAGGGGCAGGTCCTTGGTAGAGAGCCAGACTCTCTGGCCAGGGCGGTAAGCGGGTGCTGGTCTGCGCCTGCGGTTGGCCCAGCGGGCATAGGTATGGGAAGACCTGAGGAGAGCAGCCCGGATCTTCTGCACCAAGGCACCAGCTGATGGTACCGAGGCCTCAACTTCTTGGGAGGAAAAAATGGATGGGTGGTAACCATAAACGGCCTGAAAAGGTGAAAGGCTGGTGGCTGCGGACGGCAGAGTATTATGTGTGTATTCAGCCCATATCAATTGAGATGCCCACAAGGCATTGTCATCGGTGAAAAGGATGCAAAGGGCCGTCTCCAGGTCTCTTGGTTTAGCTTTTCCGCTTGCCCGTTGGTCTGCAGGTGAAACCTGGAAGACAAGCTGACCGAGATACCCAGGAGGCGAATGAATTCCCTCCAAAAATTGTCATCCAGTTTGCCATATTTGGAGCCCGGTCGGTAGGACAGGGTAAAGCGAAATCGTCCAAAAAATAGTCCCCACCTGGCCTGCCGGGGGTTGAGACGCTTGGCTGCTCGTAGATACTCCACGTTGCGGTGCTCTGTCCACACAATGAATGGGTGTTCAGCACCTTCCAACCAATGCCGCCATTCCTCAAGTGCCAACTTGACTGCCAGTAGATCACGGTCCCCGATGGAGTACTTCTGTTCCGCGGGATTTAGTCGACGCGAGAAAAAGGCACATGGATGGAGGCGGTTGTCAGTGGCTTCTCTCTGAGACAGGATGGCCCCCATGCCTTTGTCAGAGGCATCCACCTCAACGATAAACTGTCGGGAAGGGTCGGGCAGAGTAAGGATAGGTGCAGAGGTGAACCGGGTCTTGAGTTCCAGAAAGGCCTGTTCCGTCTCAGGGTTCCAAAAGAATGGCTGATGAGCAGAGGTGAGTCGGTGTAGGGGGGCAGCGATGGTGCTAAAACGGTGGATGAACTCACGGTAGAAGTTTGCAAAGCCAATGAACCTCTGCAGTTGTTTGCGGTTCTCAGGTTTGGGCCACTCCTCCACGGTGAGGATCCGGGGCAGTATCCATCTGCACATTACCCGCAGACAAGATGAAGCCCAGAAAAGACGTGCTGGACACATGAAACTTACATTTCTCAGCCTTCACATACAACTGGCTCTGAAGTAGACGGGTGAGCACAGTGTGTACATGGCAAAGGTGTTCATCCAGGGAGCTGAAATAGATTAAAATGTCGTCTAGGTAGACGAACACAAAACGATTGAGCATGTCCCGAAGGACGTCGTTGACCAGGGCCTGGAAGACAGCTGGGGCATTAGTGAGGCCAAACGGCATAACCAAGTACTCATAGTGGCCCGCTGGGGTGTTGAAGGCTGTCTTCCATTCGTCCCCCTCCAGGATGCGTATGAGGTAGTAAGCATTGCGAAGGTCTAGTTTGGTCAAGATGGTGGCCCTCTGGAGGAGCTCAAAGGCCGAAGACATCAAGGGCAAGGGGTACTGAATCTTAATGGTGATGGATTTAAGTCCCCGGTAGTCAATGCAAGGGCGGAGGCTCTTGTCCTTCTTTTCCAAAAAAAAGAAACCCACCCCAGCCGGGGAGGAGGACGGGTGGATGATACCAGATGCGAGGGACTCCCGGATGTAATCAGTCATAGTCTCTCTTTCAGGACCAGTCAAGTGGTAGAGGCAACCCCGGGGAGGTGTAGTTCCTGGCAATAGGTCAATAGAGCAATCATAAGGACGGTGGGGAGGTAGTGATAAGGCCCTGTTGTTCCGCGGTGAAGAAAAGGAGGGGCTTGGTGCGATGGGTGACCCGATGAAGAACGTAGCTGTCAAAAGCACGGACCAGGAGAGGCGCAGGGAGTGGTGCGGTCTCGATGCCCAGTTGGCGAGCAAATTCCTCATTAAAAAATTCAGCGTAAGCCCCAGAGTCAACAAACACAGCTAATTCATGGCTGTGGCCCCTGACGTCGATCCGAACCTTGAGCAGCGGTCTAGAGGGGGCTGGGAGTCCTTGACCCGGCGCTGGCCCCATTTTCAACGCCAAGCTCTCTGTTTTGCTGGACAGGTGGCGGCCACATGCCCTGCCTTGCCACAATACAGGCAGAGTCTGTAAGAGCGACACCTCTCCTTCTCGCTAGAGGAGAGGTGGTGGCGGCCAATCTCCATGGGCTGTGGAGGCAGGGTTGGTGAAGTATGAAAGCGAGGTGGGTCAGGAGACCGGGACCGGGCTGCCAGGGTCTAAGGCACCCCCCCTCAGCGCAGAACTCCCTCATCCGCCGTTCTGGGAGATTTTGGGCTGCAAGCTCATTCTTGATCTCAGCGTTAAGTCCCCGGATGAAAGCGTCATAGAGAGCGGTGGAATCCCACCCACTCTCTGCCGCGGTGGTGTGAAAATCTGTGGCGTATTCGGCTACGGCTCGCCTGTCTTGAGTGGTCTGGAACAAGGACCGGGCGGCATCCTGCCGGGGGGTAGCTGAGTCAATGATCTTGCGTAGCTTCTCGGAAAATGCACGGTAGGAGGCACAGACTGAGGACGGATGTTCCCACTCTGCTGTGGCCCACCGTTTGGCCTTTACCCGAAAGTAAGGAGATCACATAGGCCACCTTGGTAAGTTAATCTGGGAAAGACAATGGCCGTAGCTGAAAAGTTATCTTGCAGTTCAACAGGAACGGCCTGCACTCCCCCAGCTGTCCCACAAAGTGCTCAAGGGTTGGTAGATGAACCTCACACCGAGGCATCGGTGGCAGGACGGGCGCCAGAGTTGCTGACGTAGGAGGATGAGCAGTGGGGTTTTCTGAAACAGAGGCCTGAGCAACAGGGGCTTGGTTGCGCTGAAGGGCCAATTCACGTATTGCATTTGCCAGTTCCTGTATCTGTTGGTGATGGGAGGTGGTGATCTGCACCAGAGAGGAGAGTTGAGTCTGGAGGTCGTCCGCTGGGTCCATGTCTGGCCAGATTATACTGTCAGGGTGCGGGTAGTTGGACCCAAATGCAGGACGCCAGTGAGGTACATAATCAATGTCTTTATTAACAAAAAACAAATTCAGGCAAAACCCAGAGGAAACAACAGGCTGAGTAGTCAAGTAAAAAACACAAAAAAACGAAGTGTCCAAAAAACTACGACCACACACTGGATAGTTCACAGAAAAAACACAAAAACAAAGTGTCCGAAAACATATGACCATTTGCCGAATAGTCCACGTACAAAAAAAACACAAAAACAAAGTGTCAAAAAACTTATGATTACACGCTGAATAGTCCACATAAGAAAAAACACACAAAAACAAAGTGTCCGCAAACCTACGACCCAAACCTACGACCACAGCGCAGAATGGGGAATGGCCAAGAGAGGGAACCAGGGAGAGAACAAAAGACAAAAGAAGAAAAATAAACAAAAAAACAAACCGCGACCGGCGGCAAAAGCGAATCTGATGAAAACCGGGAGATCCAAAACAGTAACCAAAGTATCCAGGAAGCGAAACGAGGGGGCAGAAAAGTCTCAAAAAAATCAGGAAGCCGACGAGACAATCTGGCAGAGAACGCGAGGAATCCGTGTCTATTTATGCAACAGCAAGACGGCAGCCGGGACGGTTGCGAGTATGATTATATAACCCCAATCTTATCGTCCCTACACTGGCTACCTGTTAAGTTTTGAATCGACTACAAACTACTGCTTCTTACTTACAAAACACTAAATGGTTTAGCTCCCAATTATCTTTCCAGTCTTCAAATATGCTACAATCTGTCACGCTCCCTGAGATCTCAAAACTCTGGACTTCTAGTAGTTCCTAGAATAGCAAAGTCCACTAACGGTGGTTGAGCATTTTCACATTTAGCTCCTAAACTTTGGAATAGTCTTCCTGACAGTGTTCGTGGCTCAGACACACTCTCCCAGTTTAAGTGCAGATTAAAAACTGCAGAAAAGGTACAAAAAGTGCAGATTAAAATCTTTTTAGCAAAGCCTACACATAACACACATCACAGCAAATCCTTGTGCTCCAGCACTGATCACATGCACATTATCAACTTGTGCTGTTAATATCATGAACAGCAGCTACGCTAATTCCCCTCCACTGCTTCTCTTTCTCTCCCCATCCTGAGGCATCCTGAGGTTGCTCCAGCCCCAGTCACGTCCCACCTTATGAAGATTGTTGATCACAAATGTTGAGCTCAGTAGCTCCTACTTTTATACCAATTCAATTCAATTCAATTCATTTTTATTAGTATAGCGCTTTTAACAATGAACATTGTCTCAAAGCAGCTTTACACAGATAATGTGGTGATTAAAAATGAATATGTTCTTTATGAGTAAGTTTGTCCCTGATGAGCGAGCCGGTGGCGACTGTGGCAATGAAAAACTCCCCGAGATGGCATAAGGAAGAAACCTTGAGAGGAACCAGACTCAAGAGGGAACCCATCCTCATCTGGGTTACACCGAATGTCCATTTGTAGCAGGTATACAATGTTGCGGGGTACAGTGATGATGATCAGAAGCGAACTGTAGTCCTGAGTCAGTGTAGGAGACTGTTGACATCAACTACAACAACTGGTTAAACAACCAGTACTCATGTTAGTTCTCACTCTCCAGTGTTCTGTATTGTTGAAATATTTATGATCAAACTCTTGATGTCACCCAAATGAGGATGGGTTCCCCTTTTGAGTCTGGTTCCTCTCAAGGTTTCTTCCTCATAACATCTAAGGGAGTTTTTCCTTGCCACAGTCGCCATGGCTTGCTCATCAGGGATAAATGCACACCATTCACCTTGACTGTTGATTTCTGTAAAGCTGCTTTGAGACAATGTCTGTTGTGAAAAGGGCTATAGAAATAAACTTGACTTGACTTGACTTGATCTCATCTCTACTGAACAGATTTGGGATGAATTAGAATGCTGATTGCACCCCAGGTCTCCTCACCTACATCAGTACCTGCCTTTCATAATACCCTTGTGGCTGATGAACACAATTATCCATAAGCACATACCAAAATCTAGTGGAACATCTTCCCAGAAGAGTGGAGGGAATTATAAGAGTGATTTAGGACTAAATGTGGAATGCAATGTTAAAAAAATCACATATCGTACTGATGACCAGGTGACCCAATCTTCTTCTTCTTCTTCTTCTTCTTCTTCTTCTTCTTCTTCTTCTTC
>JAAIIK010000080.1:2203751-2236869 GCA_014706435.1 Silurus glanis
TCTTCTTCTTCTTCTTCTTCTTCTTCTTCTTCTTCTTCTTCTTCTTCTTCTTCTTTCAGGTGCTCCCATTAGGGGTCGCAACAGCGGATCATCCGTCTCCATACCACTCTGTCCTCTACATCTGCCTCTTTCACACCAACTACCTGCATGTCTTCCCTCACCACATCCATAAACCTCCTGCTTGGCCTTCCTCTTTTCACTAGGTGACCCAATATTTTTGGCAATATATTGTATACAGGGTGTTTTCCTTATTGAGACTCAAAATCTCATGCAGAAGACTCTCTTGTCAATAGGGAAAAGTACTGAAATGTTGCATTCCCAAAAGATATAGTCCATATACCACAAACGATCGCATGCCTATTGCCAAAGTAGCACTAAACCCAACCATGCATTTTGTTGATAAACCCCAATGCCTTTATTTGATCATTTTTGACCAATGTATCTGCAGCTGATGGTCAACATGACACAGAACACTACCACAACTCCTGGTTCCAAGAGGCTGTTAAAGTTACCATAATTCTACTAGTTACTGTGTACTTATTGTTTTTTACCATTTGGGAACCTTTTACTTTTAGAATCAGTCTTTGTTTAACCTCATTAGAAGTAAATTAGGTCTGAGAGTTATTAAGCTCCTGAGATTCACTGAAGTGCAAAATACCCTTCTTGTTTGACAGAAGAGAAAACTTTACCGAACCTGAAACTATACCTATCATGACATCTCTTATTTAGCAATCTAATTCATTTAGATTATTATATTTATATGTTTGACTTTATGACTTATATAATTAAAATAAGCAATTTGCTTCAAAAACATTTTTTGAATTTCTTTACTCTGTAAACTCATGTCATGCTGCTTCATACCACCCCCACCATTTTTCTGTAAGATCTAGGCCCAAATTGGTTAACTGTAGTTATGCAAAAGCATTTCTGAAATTAATTTATAAAAAAACCCCAAAAACTTTTTGTTAATAAAAACAAAAGTGTAGCTTATGTTGCTGAGAAACTGAAAAAAAAAAACCCTCCCAGCTTCATTTCTGATAGTTACAAAAAATACATGATGGGGATAAAAGACAAAAAAAAAAAAAAAAAAACAGCACTAAAACAACATTCTATAAACAGCATCTTTATTCAATTATAATTTAAAATTGTAGAACATTTTTCAACATAAATAGATCATAAATGATAGCCAATCATAAATAGTTATAAATAGTTGTTATGGTAACAAATTAAAACAGTTAATACATTCATACAGATATTTGGTTGACGAATCTCTATAAACTTAGTGCTTCTTATGAGTTCCACATGATTCCCTGTAATGTTTTTGAGCACACAATTTTATGTTTGTCAGAAGATGGTAAAAGGAAACTTTGATAGCCGATGTGGAGTTATCATCATAGCAGCTGATATTCTGTGGGGAAAAGAATAAGTGTGAAATGATAAGAAGGCTTTTTAAATTCTAAATCATTGCTATCTTTTATCAGGAGAAATTTTGATTTTTAATCATCTGTACACATTAGGACTTTCTCCAGATTAATGTGTGTATGTTGCATGTTTAGACGTGTAATAGACATCAGTAGTATAATAATTCGATTAATTTTATTGACTATTCTTTATTATTTACTACTCTCTACTGTTTGATTGCATTGTGCCAGTAGTATAGTCACTTTTAAATGTTTTTTTTCTTGTCTCATGTATACTACAACACAATGAAATTCTTTTTTGTTAGGAAGCTGAGGTCAGAGTGCAGGGTCAGCCATGATATCGTGTCCCTGGTGTTAAGAGGGTTAAGAGCCTTGCTCAAGGGCCCAAAAGTGGCAACTTGATGATGCTGAGGCTTGAACCTTATCAGTTAACTCAGAGCATTAAACACTAAGCTTCCACTTCCCTGTAACTTCCCACTTCCCTTCTAAATTCTGTCCCTGGAAAATTAAGCTGATCAGGATTTGGTTTCAAACTCATTTTTTTCAGGCTTTCATATCATTCACTCACCTTAGTGTAGGCTGAAAGTTTCCTGTGCAGATACTGTGTTTCATTTGATATGAGATCTTTCAATTCTGACAGAACTCTTTCCGCTTTGCAGAAGTTCTCATACTAGAGAGATATTGCATAGTGCCAGATGTAATTACAGTAAAAATAACATTGAATATAAATATATTTATTGGATTTAAATTATATTTGTTAAAGCACCAAAAAAACACACAAAAAAAACAACAATAGTTACTTACTTCGCAGGATGGAGGTTTTATCACTTCTTCAACTAAAATGTCAAAATTCTGGGAATACATAATGGTTTGATCATTGACATTGCATTACAGGTTTTACTCATGTTTAAGCATTTAAGCACTAAATACACAACGATATGTCTTACCTTATGTGGCATTTTGTTGAGATGCAAATCCACAATGATAATGATGTCTTTTAAAAGCATTTGGTGAACAGTGTTACATTGTAATGACACGGATACTGCAATAACCGACATGATGCCCAGAAGAAACAGCAAGAAGCTCTTCATAGTGCCGAAATTTGGTCAGTTCTTAGAGTTTGGTGGATCCAATGCTGTAGGTCTGTCTTCGATACCAGTCTTCTTATAGAGCTGAAAGAGGACGTGTCTGCATGACGTACCTCATGTGTGGAAAACACTTCTGATATCTTGATTAAGATGTTATTGATTACCCGTCACACATACATTTGAGATAATCTGTGAGGAAACCAGAGAATCTGAAGGAAACCCACACCCGCACAGCGAGAAGATGCACACACACACTATTGCGCCAGGGTTTAGGTCCCTACTTCGATCCTAAGATCATTTTTTTGTCCATGTTGTCTGTGATGTACTAACCGCCCATTCTATTGAGTATTCCTTCCTCACACTCATTATTACACATCCATCACAACCAGGACAAGGACTAGAATAAGGCACTAATTAAAACCTAACAAATAAAAAATATATATTAATAGAACCAATATTTAAAATATATAACAATCATAACTAATTAAAAGAAACAGATCTTACTTTAAGAACAGAAGTTACTTTTATTGTCTACAAAGTGGACATTTGTCTTTTTGACCATACAGGGTAATCAAGGACATCAACAGAACAACCTAGAAAGGAGGGAACAAAAAAAATACTCTTAAATAATCTTATAACTCAAAATATATATCATATTTCAACATGCACATGCATATACATTGCTAAATGTATACCTTCTCATGACATCTGATTCACAGCTGGAAAAAAGAGATTTTAATATAGTTACAATACCAGTTTTTTCCTAGGTGACTGGTTATCAGCAATAGAACGAAAAAGATGATGGAAAAAGTGACAAGACAGACTTCACATGAAACGTGAAAAAGTGTGCAGGGTCATATCTGATAGCTTTTAATATTTTATCACAAATACCCTGCACTAAAGTTTTAATATTCCTCTGTGTAATACGTTCTTCTTAATCCAAAACTGTCTTTATCAAGAAAATAAGGCAAGATTGATAAATTGCTATCTTTTTTTTTTTTTTTTTTTATCATTCAGACTGGGGCTTTTTGAACAGTTCCCTTTCAATGCTAGTCTTTTTTGATTTGCAGACATAACTTTTACAGGAACTCCTATGTTTGGAGGATAGCTTCATAGAAATCAATCTGACTTTTAAATCAGTTACATACATTACTATAGGGGGTTCTAATCTAGAGCTCAATAAGGAACTTGCTACCCCCGCTCGTGAATGTCAAATAGCACTGATGTGGACATTTGTTGCTGTTCATATTTACGACTGCCATGTCTTAGATGTTAAACTATTATTAAAAAATAGTAGCCATCATGCAAAAGTGTGAATAAATGTGAAGGCAGTAGCAGTGTGGTAGTGGTGGCTCAGTGGTTAAAGTGCTGAGCTACTAATCAGATGATCAGAGATTCCAAGCCATGGCATTTCAAAAGCTGCTGTGGGGCTCTTGTGCAAAGCCTTGAATCACATTTGAACCAGGGAAACACTTGCACACACTAATTCTTGGTTAGGGCCTTTTTACTTTTAAAAATGCTTTAGCACTACATCACTAGATCGGAAAATGTCAGGTGTCTATGTCATTATATGTGTCATATGCCAGTCTGTGTCCAGCTTAATAACTGGCATAGGATATAACTTTAGAAATACTAAAGGCATTTTGTCATTTTCAGAATCAATTATACCTTTGCACAGTAAACCTAAATATTATATTTTGAAATAAATGAACACTTAATGACTAAGTAAAAAAAAAAAACCCATTAATTTAATCGATTTTTTATTGACAATCCTTTCAATGAAACACTGTCCCATTATTTAATTGTGATGAATGCGCCTCCATTGCTCCTTTTGTCCGCTCACCACTACTGAGCTTGCCGGTGTTATTGCGTTGTTGACGCATAAAAAAAAAGATGAGGAGAGATTAACTGCATAGTGAATTGCTGATATTTATTTGGGGGGAAAAAAAGGAAGAGAAAAGAAAAACAAACTTTGAGGAGTCTTGTGTTACGGTCAGTGAACGGTATGCGCAAGCACCGGCCTCCCCTCAGCCACACCTTGCCCCACCTTTAGAACTTTGCCCCTGACCTATAGAGGGCACACACTCACAGGACATACAAAAAAAGAAACATTATAATAAAATGTTCCAAACGAGAATTAATTATAAATCAGATTCAGTCATTCTATCTAATGGCTCCCACACTAATTAAATGTCTGCCACCTACAATTTATTATTGAAAATACACATAACACACCCTTAATTTTAAAACGAAAACGCACATATGATGTAATTGAGCATCAGAAAATCATTATCTAAGTATATATTTAGTGACTCAACATGACTTATGACAAAGTAAGAGTCATTATCATAATTACACTCACATTGCTGCATCAGTGATATATACTGCATTTATGAAGCGATATAATTGACGATTTTGAGACTAGCACACCACGGATGCAGTCGCTTTCGCCGAATATATTCAACAGTAGAACTTGCTTTTGACGGTCTTGCCCCTGGGGATGAATTCTCTATGCAAAATGCGGCATTTATGTCAATTTATGTTGACAAAGACAATAAGTATGCACCTGGTTGAGCTGCGGATCTGCCTCTCCTTTTTTGGTGGTGGAGATAATGGCTGTTCCATTGTGAAGACTGTCTCAGGGTCTTATCCATACACCCAAGTTTCATCAGTCTTCTAGTGATGTTCTTCTGCTCTTGAAGCGTGTGCCACTCAAAACAAATCGAACGCCTCACTGCAGCATGAGCCTTACAGTCTGGCATGACAATGTCAAAATGTAGATCTAAAAGAACAAGAGCTAGATGCGAGTGCAGATCTTTATTTACAAAAACAAACAAAACACTGGGGAGAAAACAAATACACTAGGCTAAGGCTAGGGATCTAGGACCAACAAAAATGCAAGCTGTAAGTTATAGGGAACATCATTTAGCTTGGGTTACTTAATGCTTCAATCATGAGGAGCAAAACAAAACAAAAAAAAAACAAGGAACTTAAATAGTGTAGCTGATCAGTTAACACAAATCAGGTGTGCAAATTTTACTCTGGAAATGGAAATGACAACAAAAGAAGAAATTCAATAATGTGCACAAGGGTGGGCTGTGTAGGCCTGGAGGGGATTAATCAGAGACAGCTATGACAAGGCATGCCCTCTGGTGGTCTGGTGGGAAAATATTTCAGGTTGCCACAACAGCCAGGATTAGAAAGTCTAACATTTGAGTTAAAAATCATAATTTTATTTTTTCCAGAGAACTTTAATATTTACATTTATGGCATTTGGCAGATGCTCTTATCAAGAGCGACTTTCAATTATCTCATTTATACAACTGAGCGTTTGAGGGTTATGGGAGTTGCTCAAGGGCCCAGGGGCGGTAGATTTGTTGTGCTGGGATTTCATCCAATCAGATGTCTAACGTCTTAACCACTGACTTTCCTTATACACAGTTAATCATCCATGTTCAACTCTAGACATAGAAAGACGAAAAAAAATCTACTACTACTGGATACTGCATAGGATATAACTTTAGAAATACTAAAGGCATTTTGTCATTTTCAGAATCAATTATACCTTTGCACAGTAAACCTAAATATTATATTTTGAAATAAATGAACACTTAATGACTAAGTAAAAAAAAAAAACATTAATTTAATAGATTTTTTATTGACAATCCTTTCAATGAAACACTGTCCCATTATTTAATTGTGATGAATGCGCCTCCATTGCTCCTTTTGTCCGCTCACCACTACTGAGCTTGCCGGTGTTATTGCGTTGTTGACGCATAAAAAAAAAAGATGAGAAGAGATTAAGTGGAAGAAGGTAGATTTGTTGTGCTGGGATTTCATCCAATCAGATGTCTAACGTCTTAACCACTGACTTTCCTTATACACAGTTGAACATCCATGTTCAACTCTAGACATAGAAAGACGAAAAAAAAATCAACTACTACTGGATACTGCCCTCCATTATGGATGGGAATCGCAACTTTGTATTCACAACAGATCATAGAGTGGCCTATAAAGCAACATTCAGTTTATTAATTTATTTATTAATTTCTTTGTTTGTTTTAAAAGTTTAGATGTCTGTTCAGGTCGCATTTATATGTATTGTAATGTCTGACAAACAGTAGGTAAAATAATTCAACTCATTGTTCAGGACAACAGTATAAAAAAATACACTCATACAGTTGAGCAAATACACATGTGAACACACTGCTGGAGGGCCTAAAGCTAAGTACTGATAAGTTAAGTGTGCTTTTTTGTCTCTGTACCACACACAATCAGTGTAGATTTTATTAAAATCTTTTAATAAAGATTTGCACCGTCAGATTAATGCCATCTGATATTTGTAGCTGTACACTCTAGCTCAGGGGTCGCCAACGGTCTGAATCCGGACCGCAAGATGAGTCCAGCCGGACAGCGAAGCTATTTCACATAATGAAATAAATATATGCCAAACGCTATTTTCTAATATATTCAAATTGATATCAGGCACATTAAGGTCAACTCAGTAGAGCCGTTTGGGTCCTAAGGCGCCATGGGTCACTACTACAGTTACTATGCTCACTGTTGCTACGATCAGACGCACAGTTGCACGTGCAGTGAAGGCAGCAGAAATCGATGAGTGGCAATGATAAAGTTAGATAGATGTTAGATAAAGTTAGATAAATAGATGAGTGGCAATGATAAAGTTGGGTCATAAATAAGTGGACTTGAGCATGGTCTCAGGAGTTAGAGAAATTTTTTTCTCTCAAACTTCTATTTTGGTCTAAATGCAGGAACATTTTATTTGTTGGGGCACAAAATCATCTGCAGGTGACCCACTAGTCCAAAGGTAAAAATACATTACCAGGTCCTCAACCTGTTGCCACTAATAGGCTGGTTTCCTTTTTAGTTATGAAAGGAAGAAACCGTTTCGATTCACCTCTCAAACTGGAAACCAACAAAAAACATATTAATAAATAACTTTGGTAATGGTGGGCTGTGGTTATCATTACTATAATAAATTGAAAACATTTTCCAGACCTTCTGAATTTCGAGTAATAAAGGACAAACCAAAGGTCTACTTAGCCAGATGTATCCCACAATGCTCCTGTGCAGCAGCAAGGCTTTGTTTTCCTTTAGTCTCTTCTGCTTTATACACTGACAGGACTTCTGATTTATTACTTACTTTGCAGGAGTTCTTATGCTGGAATATTGCTTGAAATGCTTGAAATATTGAAGGTATTTTTAGATTTACCAGACATAGTAAAATACAATTACAAATTGAGTGTAATTTATGTTCTCTAATTTACAGTGCAGGTTTCAGTGATTATTATTAAAACATTTTTGTATTCTTTATTCTGTATTATAAAGGTTCTCTGGTATTTTTCTCTGGCTGGATAAAATTCTTCGCTGTTTGACATTAATTTCTTTTATACCTTAGATAATTCTAGCAAAAAGCACACACTGAAGTTTTTTATTTTTATGGTGCTGCTTGGTCAAAATGTGCAGTGTGTAGTTTTAATGAACTAAAAAGGAATCAAACATAGTATACTATGAAACGAGATTTCAGGGACCAAAGAACTTAATTGAAGTGGGCATAACGAGGACCACACAGGAACGGCAAGGGGTCCAGGCAATCTAGGGTAAGTGAACGGTAGCTTGGACAGCGAGTGACGGGAGAGAGAGCTCTTTTAAAGGGGGCTGATAAAGGGAAAACAGGTGCGGGTGAATAATAGGAGGGAGAGGCTGATCGTGAGGGATGAGAGCTTGAGGGGGGCGTGGCTGGTGGTTCTCTGACACACGGAGCAGTGTGTACTGTTCTTATGCTTGTTCATTAAGTTGTGTTATGTGTATTTATGTTAATATTAGTCTAAGCCCTGCTCAGTCCAGCACAGCTGTGTGGTGTCTGAGGGTTAAATGTGCACTATTGGTTCGTTCTAAACTGGAAACAAATTCCTTGCATGCTCAAGTATACATGGTCAATAAAGTTGATTCTGTATCTGACCAAGAAGAAAGGAATCAGTAAGGAAGAACATAGATGTGTCTTGTGTTTCTTGTGAGAAAAATATGCAGTGATTGAAAATGGGTTTAAAGAATTTCATTTACTTTTAATTTCATTTAGATTTAATTAAGGTACATACTCTTGTCTGAGCACTGATAATATATAGTTTAGAGCCACATCTGACACTTTAGCCTAAAATATCTCTAAATTGAATT
Organism: Silurus glanis; assembly: GCA_014706435.1. NCBI lineage: Eukaryota > Metazoa > Chordata > Actinopteri > Siluriformes > Siluridae > Silurus > Silurus glanis. The sequence continues at coordinate 2,212,456 of JAAIIK010000080.1, forward strand.
AACACTTATTCCATTCATTCATTTGTTCATTCATTCGTTCAATTCTATTAATTGGATCAATTCTTACCATTGATTGATTGATTCGTTTATTCATTCATTCATCTTTAATAAGTACTTCATTTCGATCAGCATTGTTAGGGATCCTTGCTATGGAGTCTTTTCCATTTACAGTAAGAATTTACACTGAATGGATGTCAGTACATTTATTTGCACACTTAATTCTATTTATCAATGCCCTGTCCTCCTACTGGCATATTTTTGAGAGGTGGAAGAAAACCAGAGAACATGGAAGAAACCCACACTGTCACTGGGAGAACATTTTGAACTTTATACAGACAGTATTGTTCACATAAACCAGTGAAAGAGTGACTCTGAAGCAGAAGCACCACTCACTGTACCACCAGACTACAGTTTTGTTTTGTATTTTGCTTGTATGCTGCTTTCTGCCCCAGTATAGTGCAATAAATGGTTACATCCTTACACATTAATGGTAGTGCAGCAGCTATAGCACAATTCAGATCAACCTGGACCAAGATATGTTGATAAAGATCCTGAACATAAATAACTTAATGCTAAATATTAGTAGTAATTTACACTAATAATAAGAATACAGTAATAAAGACCTCAAGCAAGAAAGAATGGAGAGACGAGTCTTGTAATTATTGTGAGAAAAATTCCATTAATGTGTCAGACCACTGGTATTTCACTAATTATATATATATATAGCATTGCAAAGCTCTGAGGATCCCACATATTTTGTTATAGCACACTGAAATATTTTTCTCAAAAGCAGTTGAAGTTCAGTTTTGTGGGCTGATGATGAGGTGGTGCAGTCAATCTTCTGTGAGGAATAAATAAATAACATTAGTGACATTAATCCACAATAAAATGAAAAGGATTATGAAATTTACATCCATGATATCTCATATCAGATTAACCCAGCCATTAGGGAGGCACAAGCCAGTGCACTCTTAGTGCCGGTCCCAAGCCCGGGTAAATGGGGAGGGTTGCGTTAGGAAGGGCATCCAGCGTAAAACATGTGCCAAATCAAATATGCGGATCACAAATGAGAATTTCATACCGGATCGGTCGAGGCCCGGGTTAACAACGACCGCCACAGGTATCGTTAGCCGACAGGGTACCGGTGGAAATTGGGCTACTGTTGGCCGAAGGAGGAGAAGGAGAGGAGGAAGACGTCTACAGAGACGGCAGGAAAAGGAGCAGTGTAGGAGAGTGGAGGTTCGGGTTGGTACTTTAAATGTTGGTACTATGACGGGTAAAGGGAGAGAGATAGCTGATATGATGGAGAGGAGAAAGGTAGATATGTTGTGTGTTCAGGAGACCAAGTGGAAAGGGAGTAAGGCCAGGAGCATTGGAGGTGGGTTCAAACTGTTCTATCATGGTGTGGATGGAAAGAGAAATGGTGTAGGGGTGATTCTGAAGGAAGAGTACAGTAAGAGTGTAGTGGAGGTGAAGAGAGTTTCTGATAGGGTGATGTACGTGAAGCTGGAAGTTGAAGGGATGATGATAAATGTCATCAGTGCCTATGCTCCACAAGTTGGCTGTGAGATGGAGGAGAAGGAAAGATTCTGGAGTGAATTAGATGAAGTGGTAGATGGTGTACCTAGGAAAGAACGATTGGTGATTGGGGCAGACTTTAATGGGCATGTTGGTGAAGGGAACAGAGGTGATGAGGAGGTGATGGGTAGGTATGGCCTTAAGGAGAGGAATGTGGAAGGGCAGATGGTGGTAGATTTTGCTAAAAGGATGGAAATGGCAGTGGTGAACACTTATTTTAAGAAGAAGGAGGATCATAGGGTGACGTATAAGAGTGGAGGAAGGTGCACACAGGTGGACTATGTTCTATGCAGGAGATGCAACCTGAAGGAGATTGGAGACTGTAAGGTGTTGGCAGGGGACAGTGTAGCTAGACAGCATCGGATGGTGGTCTGTAGGATGGTTTTGGAGGCGAAAAAGAAGAGGAGGAGAGTGAGGACTGAAAGAAGAATAAGATGGTGGAAACTGAAGGAGGAAGACTGTAGTGTGAGGTTCAGGGAAGAGGTCAGACAGAGGCTCGGTGGTGGTGAAGAGGTGTTGGGTGATTGGGAAACTACTGCAGGAGTGATGAGGGAGGCAGCTAGAAAAGTACTTGGTGTGACATCTGGAAATAGAAAGGAAGACAAGGAGACGTGGTGGTGGAATGAGGAAGTGCAGGAGAGCATAAGGAGAAAGAGGTTGGCAAAACAGAAGTGGGATAGACAGAGTGATGAGAAAAGTAGGCAGGAGTACAAGGAGATGCGGCAGCAGGTAAAGAGGGATGTGGCGAAAGCCAAGGAGAAGGCATATGAGGAGCTGTATGAGAGGTTGGACACTAAGGAAGGAGAAAAGGATTTATACCGATTGGCCAGGCAGAGGGACCGAGCTGGGAAGGATGTGTTGCAAGTTAGAGCAATAAAGGATGGAGAGGGAAATGTGTTGTCTAGTGAGGAGAGTATGTTGAGAGGGTGGAGGGAATATTTTGAGCAGCTGATGAATGAGGAAAATCAGAGAGAGAGAAGGTTGGATGATGTGGAGTGGTTAAAGCAGGATGTAGATAGGATTAGTAAGGAGGAAGTGAGAGCAGCGATTAAGAGGATGAAGAGTGGAAAGTCGGTTGGACCAGATGACATACCTGTAGAAGCATGGAGATGTTTAGGAGAGCTGGCAGTGGAGTTTTTAACCAGATTGTTTAACAAGATTCTGGAAGGGGGGAGGATGCCTGAGGAATGGAGAAGGAGTGTGCTGGTACCGATCTTTAAGCATAAGGGAGATGTGCAGACCTGCAGTAACTACAGGGGAATTAAGTTGATCAGTCACACCATGAAGTTATGGGAAAGAGTAGTGGAAGCCAGGCTGAGAGAAGAGGTGACCATCTGTGAGCAACAGTATGGTTTCATGCCGAGGAAGAGCACCACAGATGCCTTATTTGCTTTGAGGATGTTGATGGAGAAGTATAGAGAAGGACAGAAGGAATTGCATTGTGTATTTGTGGATTTAGAGAAAGCGTACGACAGAGTGCCGAGAGAGGAGTTGTGGTACTGTATGAGGAAGTCAGGTGTGTCAGAGAAGTATGTGAGGGTGGTGCAGGACATGTATGAGGACAGTGTGACAGCAGTGAAGTGTGCAGTAGGAACGACAGAGTGGTTCAGGGTGAGGGTTGGACTACATCAAGGATCGGCCCTGAGCCCTTTCCTGTTTGCAGTGGTGATGGACAGGTTGACGGACGAGGTCAGACAGGAGTCTCCATGGACTATGATGTTTGCGGATGATATTGTGATTTGTGGTGAGAGTAGTGAGCAGGTGGAGAAGAGCCTGGAGAGGTGGAGATGTGCGCTGGAGAGAAGGGGAATGAAAGTCAGTAGGAGTAAGACAGAGTACATGTGTGTGAATGAGAGGGAGGGCAGTGGAGTGGTGCGGTTGCAGGGAGAAGAGGTGGAGAAGGTGGAGGAGTTCAGGTACCTGGGGTCAACAGTGCAAAGTAATGGAGAGTGTGTTAGGGAAGTAAAGAAAAGAGTGCAGGCAGGGTGGAGTGGGTGGAGAAGAGTGACAGGAGTGATTTGTGATAGTAGGGTATCTGCAAGAATGAAAGGGAAAGTTTATAGGACTGTGGTGAGACCTGCGATGTTGTATGGATTAGAGACCGTGGCATTGAGTAGAAGACAGGAGGTGGAGCTGGAGGTAGCAGAGCTGAAGATGTTAAGGTTTTTGTTGGGAGTGACGAGGATGGACAGGATTAGAAATGAGTTTATTAGAGGGACAGCACATGTAGGATGTTTTGCTGACAAGGTGAGGGAGGCGAGATTGAGATGGTTTGGACATGTGCAGAGGAGGGACATGAATTATATTGGTAGAAGAATGCTGAGGATGGAGCCACCAGGTAGGAGGAAAAGAGGAAGACCAAGGAGGAGGTTCATGGATGTGGTGAGGGAAGACATGCAGGTAGTTGGTGTGAAAGAGGCAGATGTAGAGGACAGGGTGGTATGGAGACGGATGATCCGCTGTGGCGACCCCTAATGGGAGCAGCCGAAAGAAGAAGAAGAAGAAGAAGAAGATATCTCATATCAGATTAAGTATTGCTCCAGATTAGGAAATATATTCTGCATGCTCAAATGTGTTGCGGTCTTTCATTTGTATTATTCAATAGTCAGTAATATTATTATTATGAGATGTCTGTAGCATTGATTAGTTTTTATTTTTGGTAATTTTTTGGACAATTTGGTTATTTTAGAACAAAAATTCCAAAAAAAACGATTCCAAAAAAGGGACACTGTACAAATTGTGAATAAAAACAGAATGCAATGATGTGGAAGTTTCAAATTTCAATATTTTATTCACAATACAACATAGATGACATATCGAATGTTTAAACTGAGAAAATTTATCATTTTAAGGGAAAAATAAGTTGATTTTATGGCATCAACACATCTCAAAAAAGTTGGGACAAGGCCATGTTTACCACTGTGTGGCATCCCCTCTTCTTTTTATAACAGTCTGCAAACATCTGGGGACTGAGGAGACAAGTTGCTCAAGTTTAGGAATAGGAATGTTGTCCCATTCTTGTCTAATACAGGCTTCTAGTTGCTCAACTGTCTTAGGTCTTCTTTGTCGCATCTTCCTCTTTATGATGCGCCAAATGTTTTCTATGGGTGAAAGATCTGGACTGCAGGCTGGCCATTTCAGTACCCGGATCCTTCTTCTACGCAGCCATGATGTTGTAATTGATGCAGTATGTGGTCTGGCATTGTCATGTTGGAAAATGCAAGGTCTTCCCTGAAAGAGACGACGTCTGGATTGGAGCATATGTTGTTCTAGAACTTGGATATACCTTTCAGCATTGATCGTGCCTTTCCAGATGTGTAAGCTGCCCATGCCACACACACTCATGCAACCCCGTACCATCAGAGATGCCGGCTTCTGAACTGAGCGCTGATAACAACTTGGTTTATGTATGTCCTATTTAGTCCGGATGACATGGCATCCCAGTTTTCCAAAAAGAACTTCAACTTTTGATTCGTCTGACCACAGAACAGTTTTCCACTTTGCCACAGTCCATTTTAAATGAGCCTTGGCCCAGAGAAAACGCCTCATGTTTAGATATGGCTTCTTTTTTGACCTTTAGAGTTTTAGCTGGCAATGGCGAATGGCACAGTGCATTGTGTTCACTGACAATGTTCTCTGGAAGTATTCCTGAGCCCATGTTGTGATTTCCATTACAGTAGCGTTCCTGTATGTGATGCAGTGCCGTCTAAGGGCCCGAAGATCACGGGCATCCAGTATGGTTTTTCGGCCTTGACCCTTATGCACAGAGATTGTTTCAGATTCTCTGAATCTTTGGATGATATTATGCACTGTAGGTGATGATAACTTCAATCTCTTTGCATTTTTTCTCTAAGAAACTCCTTTCTGATATTGCTCCACTATTTTTCACCACAGCATTTGGGGAATTGGTGATCCTCTTCCAATCTTGACTTCTGAGAGACACTGCCACTCTGAGAGGTTCTTTTTATACCCATTAATGTTGCCAATTGACCTAATAAGTTGCAAATTGGTCCTCCAGCTGTTCCTTATGTGTACATTTAACTTTTCCGGCCTCTTAATGCTACCTGTCCCAACTTTTTTGGAATGTGTAGCTCTGATGGAATCCAAAATGAGCCAATATTTGGCATGACATTTCAAAATGTCTCACTTTCAACATTTGGTATGTTATCTATATTCTATTGTGAATAAAATATAAGTTTATGAGATTTGTAAATTATTGCATTCCTTTTTTATTCACAATTTTTATGGTGTCCCAACTTTTTTGTAATCGGGTTTGTAGAATAAATACAGTTTTTTTTTTTTTTTTTTTTTTTTTTTTTTTTTCCTTTAACTGGTTGAGATCTTCAAATAATTATAACAGTCACTCACTCTGGTCTAGGCTTTAAGTATCCTGGGCAGCCGCCAGTCTTCTTCCTTTAGTCCCAGCTCTTCTGCTGTATATGCTGATAGGACTTTTCCTGCCTTGCAAAAGCTCTCATCCTGAAGTTGCCATGTCAATGTAACCAGAGAGATATTATAATAAAATGATATTAATGCAAATTTAATTTGATAGTAACAAACAAACTAACAAACAAACAAATCCTGTTAACTTACAGTGCAGTGAAAATCTAGTATCACATCATTTACAAAAATCAGAGAAATCTGAGAATATAACAATTGTTAGGTCACTGACATAGAATTATTTGGTTGTACACATGCTTAAACTTTTAAGCACGGAAAAAAAACACATGAAATATATCTTACCTTAGGTAACAAGTGCTTCACTTGTCCAATGATTTCTTTTAAAATTATTTGTTGCATTCTATTTTCACCTGATAAAAACTCTGCAGAAATGACCACGATGTTGAGAAGAAACAGAAATATCTTCATGGTGCTGCTTATTTCGGAACAGTTGTCTCTTCTCAGTTATGTGGGTTCAGGTTTGTGTGTCTTCTTCACTTCTCACTTTATAGGTCGGCAGGAAGGTAAACATAAACCCACCCCATATCATGGAAACTGTTCTGATATCTTGATTGAGATATAATCTATAAAAAAAAAACAAAAAAAAACGCAAGCTAACCTTTTACTGATGTTTACTAGTTTTTAAAAAGAAAATAGCTAATTAGAGATGTCTTTAAATTCAGAAGTGTATTCTCACTCGTTCATTTATATATAAATCATAGATTCATTCGTATTCACTTCATCCTGATCAGGGTAAGAGTGCGCCCAGAGCTTATCCTTGAAAACACTGGTTGTAAGTCAGGAATAGACTCTGGATGGGACATCACACTATACATTATCTCACATTTTGAGAAAGATGAAACATTAATAGATTCATGACTTCATACAGTAATCTAGATGTTTTGTAGTATTTGTTTACCTCAGACTGAATTAAAACTTTAATTGATATCTGCTGTTAGACTGACATTCATTTCCTTTTTACTTTTGATAATTCCAGCTAAAACCACATGCTGAAGGTGACAGTTTGTTTGATGCAGATCCACAAGATAAAGCAAAAAACCACCATTACGATGAGGAGGAAATTTTCATAGCGCTGCTTATTTGTGTCCAAAAGCCAGAGTTCAGCGTGTTTTCTTTACAACTCTTTTCTTATAGTGTAAGGTGAGACTGCATAATTTGGCCCTGGTGTCTGTGAAATACTTCCTGATATTTCTATTAAGATTTTTTTCAATTACTCATCAGACAGAAGTGCTGTGAAGCTAATCTCATGCTACCAAGTGCAGTATTCCAATGGAAGAAAACCTGACAATTGTTATTGTTTATTTATTTGTTTGTTTGCAGAGTAGATTGAGGGAATGAAAACAAATTTAATCAAGGTACATTATCTTGTCAGAGCACTGGCATTTCACAAACTCTATGACCAAAACTAATAAGGGTATAAATATGAAAAGCACAACATCAAAAACAAAAGCAATAACTAAAAAAAAAAAAGCTAACCAGATAAAAAGCATTGATGAAAAAGAAAAGTAAACCATCACATAACTGACTGAATGGTGACATCCTAACTAAAAAAGGAAAGTCAGTACCGAAAATTTTAAAACAATATCTGTACTTCTACTTAAGTGAAGGATGTGTGTACTTTTGCCACTTCTGCTCTACTGTATGTTTTCCTGAAGTAGTCAAAGTTCACCTGATGATAAGATAATGCAGTGAGTGTTCTGTGAGGGAAAAAACACCTTACGTTAGTTACATTAAATCCACAGTAAAATGATGGGAAAGATTATAACAATAAACATCCATGATATCACTTCTCAGGAATGATTAGGAACTACACTATATGGACATAATTATTTGGACACCTGACTTTTCCAGCACTATGTAACCCCAGTTCACCTAAACTGTTAAAGTCAGAGACAAACAATTGTATAAGATGGTTTTGGATGCAGTAGTATTACATTCATTCAATTATGTTCAAAAATGTTTGTCCCTATGGTGTATATGCTGCACAATAACATTAACAGGCTTTTATTTCGAATATTTAAAAGTTTTTAATATTAATAATAGGATGTCTTTAGCATTGATAGAAAGAAAATACTTCAGGGCACTTTGAGAAAAAAAAGCTTAAAGTTACTGGGTTTTTAGCTCTGACAAGTATTTGAGGCTTTCGAATCGTTTTCACATTCACTCACGTTTATCTTTGTCTAATGCTCATAGTCCATAAGGTTGTGCAGTAACCACCACAATGGTGTAAAGAAACAACAGGATCTATATGGAGCTGCTGATTCCAGTACTCTGTTCAGTGGGTTCAGGTTTGATCTTCTTCACCTTTTTATTGTAAATGCTGCAAGGGGTTGACTGTAATGTAATGTAATGTAATGTAATGTAATGTAACCATGACATGGTAGCTGGTGGTTAGGTTCAACTTTAGGTCACTATCAGAGTACAGATACATAGACAATTAAATGCCAGAGGTGCAAATAATAAATATATAAATTGAAACAGGTAAAATTAAACAGTATCATTTATATCATAGTTAAACAAAGAAGAATTATGGTGAAATTATGATGCAGATGTACAAATGGCAATAATGTGCAAACATTAATTTAATATAAATGTTTATGTAAAGTAAGTGTTTACCATTTTGTCCACAACCTCAATCACACTCGAAGATCTAGTGAAACATCTTCCTGAAGAATGGAGATTTTTATAACAGCAAATGGGGACTGAATGTGAAAGGGGTGTTCAAAGAGTACCAATCTTATGGTCAGGTGTCCACAAACATTTTGTCTATATATATATATATCTAGCAATCAACACATTGCAGTAATCCAATCTTGGCTGCTGTTGGGACATAACTAATGCTTGGTGATTCATTTATTGATAATATTTAGTAAAGCCTTCCCAACTGCTGGTAATAAATTTTAGAGCAGTTTAGACAGAAGCAGTTTAGACAGAAAATCAAATGTAGTACACAAGCTTTTGGCTTAATAGAGAGCATTAGGCTATGTTCTTACCAAAGAAGTGATATTTTTCTTTCCCATAGCCAGTTCTTCTCTCTTAATTTTAAACCTGACCCCCAACTTCATCTCTGGAGATTACAAGATGCATCGCTATTTCAGTTTGTGTGATGTGGTCTGTCGAACTCTAATTTGTAGCTTTCATAATTTGTACTATTGGTCTTTATATGACCACATCATGCATATCTGTTCTGGTGGTCCTACTGGGAGAAATATGCTCTCAGTGACTTCAGCTGGAAATCAGCTGGAAGTAACCAGCCATGATTAACAAATAAAAATGCAGACGGTATCAAACATAAAACTAAGCCTATGATTGCACCCTGTACAGAACAATTTCACTAAATTTCTGTTAATTATTTCATGAATACAGCATGCTTCACAATGAATATTTAGGTAAACCAATTACTGTTTGCTATGTTAGGCAGTTTAAACTGAAATTGGGAAGTGCTTTAGAAATGTAAATCATTCTTTCGGCTTCTCCAGTTAGGGGTCACCACAGCGGACCAGCCGCATGTTTGATTTGGCACGTTTTTACGCTGGATGCCCTTCCTAACGCAACCCTCCCCATTTATCCGGGCTTGTGCAACCCTAATGGCTGGGGAGTGATTTTAGTGTCCCTGGCAGCATTTAGGTGTTGAAATGTCAAGGCGCCCTAAATCCTCTGTATCGGGATATGAGTTATGGGTTTCTTTAACAATAATTGCTTTGGAAATGAATGATTGGTAAATACTGCAATGCCATAGTCATTGTACAACAACTTTTGAACCAACAGGTGTTTTTTTTTTCTGATGTCTAATTACCACAGTTATAAGACATGACACATATCTCTTGTTTTATTAGATTTTATTTCTTGAACATAATTTGTATTTATATTCTGCATATATTTAAATTTTATAAAAATACTAACTGCCACATTGTAAACATTTTGCAAAATGGCAATGTTCTATGGCCCTTTAAAATACTTGAAGGTTTAATAAATCTTAATAAATGTTTTTATACTCCTTCTGAGCACACTGGTGTATGTTATCCAGAAGTTGGTGAAGTGTAATTAGGTCCCCTGATGCTGGTTCCTGGCAGTGAATGTTCTGTAAGTGAAACAGTTACACTCAATTCAAACATACATCATGTTCAAATATCTTTCTATAGTGCTCATAAAGTGTGTTATTGCTCTTTTACATGAGTTGTATTAGTAGTGTTAATATTCAAAAGGACCATTTATTTTGTTAGTTTTGCATTTTAAAGGCAAAATACCACAGACCCGCTCAGTACATATTCAATATATGAAGATAATGCATATATTTATGTGTTAGGTAATATTTTGGTAATATATAAATATATTTATATTTCTAATATATGTGGCTGCATGGGAAGACCCTTCATATGGTGAAGTTTTGACATTTTCAACATATATATATATATATATATATATATATATATATATATACACACACACACTTGATTCATTTTTTACTACTATATAAATTAAAGCCAATGAGTGGATTGATGAGGACTATGGATCACAGCTACAGGAAAAACTACATTTTTACAGGACAAATCAAAGGTTGATGTATTTCAGAGTTACTCACCCTGGTGTAGGCTACAAGTTTCCTGGGCAGCAGCCAGTCTTTTTCCTTTAGTCCGAGCACCTCTGCTTTATACACTGACAGGATGTTTCCTGCTTTGCAGAAGTTCATATTCTGGAATATTGCATTAAAACAAAACAGAATTATAATCTAATATGAGAAACTATTAGATTTTAGTTAGAAATATTAGAAATTTGTTTGCTGCTACTTACAGTGCAGAGTTCAGTCGTTATCACTTTGTGAACAAAAATCTGCAAAATTATAACAGATTATTGACTCAATTCTGTATTACGTATATTCAGCGATTGAATTAAAACTCTAATATCTTACCTCTGCTTTTAGGATGTCTTTCACGTCTTTCACACTGTGGATGATTTCTTCTAAAATCACACGCTGAAGTTTATTCTCGTCTGATGCAGATGCATGAGGTGCTGCAATAACCACCACGAGGTTGAGGAACAAAAGTGAGAAGCTCTTCATAGTGCTGCTTGTCTGAATCTAGTTGACAGGAAGTGTCAGAGTTCAGTGGGTCCAGTGCTCTGTGTCTTTTTCAACACTCTCTTCTTATAGTGTTGAGAGAGGATGTGATTGTGCATACTGCACATGGACACACCTGCTCATATCTTGATAACGATGCCACTGAAAACCAATCAGAAAGGCATTGAATCTAACCACATGCCACCAAGTACAATGTTCCGGCAAATGAATATGTTTTTTGGAAATGAATCTGTCACTGAAATCTGCTTATTGGCTTGAATTGCATTTTACTTTACATAAAAAAAATAAAAAAAAAGGTGTTATTAGTTTTTTATTTGTTGTTGTTAATTAATATATTTAAAGCTCTATATGATATGCGTTATCATATACACATTATATATACAGTATATATATACACACACACACACACACACACACACACACACACACACATATATATATATGAAACGATACAAAAATGCTTGGAGGCAAATTATTTTGTGCTTTATGCTTCGTTTAGGCCATTTAACTACACAAGGAGCACTGTTACCACACAGACCAATATTACTGACCTGCTAAACACATGTAAACACTATGGAAGTATTATTCCGATAAATAAATAAAAGTTTGCCAAATTCCAACTTTTTTTTCGCAATTCCGACTTTATTTTTTGCAATCCTGACTTTATTTTTAGCCAATCAGGCAGCATCACCATCTCTGTAGTGCCAGAAAGCTTTACACATTGAAAATGAAATAGGCTACAATCAATAGAATAGCATGGTATTAAACTGAGCCTCCGATCCATGGAGAGAACTCGGTCTAACAGTCTGGAGGAGACGGAACAAGACAGGTGAAGCAGAGTAGACCTCGCTCATACACTCACAACTTAAAACTTTGGGCCGAGAACATGGTTAACAGTGGAAATGGGTGGCATCTTCAAGTGGAAGGTGGAGAAGCACCAGGTGTCTAACATCCAGCAGCTCGGTGATGTCATTATAGAGGTATGGAAGAGGATCCCAGCAACAACAAACCATACTTCTAAAATGGAAACAAGGCTAAGTGACTCAACTTTGCACAAAAACAGAAGCTGGGGTGCAGAAAAATGTCAGCAGGTGGTCTGATGAGTCCAAATATTTTTGACTGTAGCAGGATTCAAATAGTTTGCCATAGGGTTGGAGAATGGTACAATAATGAGCATCTGCAGGCAACAGTGTAGCATGGTGGAGGTTCCAAGCATGGACAAGTTTAGAGATGCATTTCTGCAAATAGAGTTGAAGATTTGGTCAGGATTTATGGTGTCCTCAAACCTGTGAAATATAAGCAATGCCATCAGGCAAATTTTGTGCAGAATTTTTTTCTGCAGCAGGACAACAACCCCAAACAAACAGCTAATGCCATTAAGATTTATCTTCAGAGTACAGAACAACAAAGAGTCCTGGAAGTGATGTTTTGGCCCCCAAGAGACCTGTTCTCAATGTCATCAAGTCTGTCTGAGATTACAAGAAGAGACATTCACAGAAGATCTGTGGTTAGTTGTGTAATTTAGTAAAACTACTGACACTCTCTCTAATAGTACTAATAAGTGTGAGATAATAATAGTTGTACAGTCATTGTCATGCATTCTCTCTCTCTCTCTCTCTCTCTCTCTCACACACACACACACACACACACACACACACACACACACACACACACACACACACACACACACACACACAATGAAAATCCAAAATCCACAATGATTACTTCACAACTATCTGAATGTTCATAATCTGTTTACATAAGCACAGGTGTAATTGTGTACAAGTGTGATTGGAAAAAATAAAAAAATCCAGTGATTGTTAACGTGAAAGAGTTTGTGTGTTATGGGAAGTGTAGTCCAGGGTAGACATGTTTGTAGACCATGGCGTTTCCAGCAGAATCAGGCTTGACTTGACAAATACATATTAAGATGGGACACATTCATCATGAAATGATATGCAAAGAATTTATTCAAGAGCATTTACTGAAGAAATATGATATCTATGAAAATTGTAGATTCATATTCTACAATAAATCCTCATTTAAATTTCTGTGTAGGAATATCTGAATGAAAATGGTCAAACTAGATATTTAAACAGGAGAACACAAATGACACACTTTAAAAGGTAAAAGTGTTAAAGTGTCTTTCATAGCTGTTGTAGTGAAGGAGCTGCAATCCTGGAATTTTTTTGCCCACAAATCTTTGAGAAGCATTTTTTTACACTTTAGTCATCATTTTTAGTCATCATACCCTGCTCTCTGTGATCTTTATCCTTTTATGGATTGTTGTGGTTGTCACTGTAAATAAGTAGTGCCGTTAAGACTCGGTAATTTACAGTTGATTATTATATTCATCAGCGTACGCACATGAAGAAGAACAAATTGACTGTTAGCCATACTTTTGTCAGGAAGCCATCATTTGGTTTAGCCCTAGTGATAGATTGATAGAGTATCTCAGTAGCTGCAACTTTAACCACAACTGCTTGCAGAAAAAAAAGCAATGCTAAGGCAGCTTCAAGAAAAGTAAAAATGCTGACATCCTCATTGTAACTGTTCATTCTCTAGCGTAGTTTGGCATAAATTGTTAGCTTTGTTATCTTACATTGTCCTAGATAAGCAACTGAACACACCAGTTTCTTGCTTCTTGCTTCCAGATTTGTCAGTGTTTTTTTTTTTTTTTTTTTTTATTAAAAAAAAAAATAAATGTTTAATATTTTTTAGATTTTAATCATTTTCATGATCTTTAGGGATGTTGGCTGGAATGCTACAAAAAGTGTTGTGATACATACAGCACCCTCCAGAACAACTGGCACACTTCATCAAAATGATTCTTTAAAATCCTTTACAAAAGTGACTTGGGCTAGTGGATAAGCAGTCTATGAGTATCACTGGTGCACATCCACTTTTCAGTTTAACTATGTTCTGTTCTATTACGTTGCACATTAACACAGTTACTTTTTTTTTTTTGCACTAATTTCAATCTGGGTCAGGGATGCAGTGGATTCACAGATTACCACAGGAGCACATTTACAAGTACTGTATTTGGCAGATGATCTAGGAAGGGTGCTACAGAATGGATATTGCTAAGATTTTTAAGGTAGGTTGCCATAGGTCTATTTTTACGTTTGTAGGCAAACATGCATGCTTTATTAATTGGGCAGTTACAAGAAGCCCGTGGATGGAGCATACTGTAGCAATTCTAGATTTCTATGGTCTTGTGTTTCATAATAAAAAAAGTATGGTCCTTAGCAGGGTTTTGAAAAAAATCCTATTCTGTTTGACTTTACCAGTCCCTTAAATCATTATGGAAGAATTTAGGCCCAGTCTTCATTACAATGTTGCTTCAGTTTATAGGGGTTTTGGTTCATTGGTTTATGCACAGCTTTCTTAAGGTCCTGCCACAGTAGTTTAATTAGTTTGAGGTCCGTTCTTTGACTGGTCAATTGCAACACCTTGATTCTGTTCTTTTTCAGTCATTCTGTTGGTGATCATTGTCCTGTTGCATTACCCCAGGGGTGTCCAATTTTTTCCACAAAGGGCACGGTTTTTTTTTTAACTAAGCAAGTCCACACCAAATTCTACCTGTTTAAATTCAATTATTTTTATCAATCAGATGTGTCCCTTGATTGGTTGGAATTAAAACCAGAGTTTTGTGGAAAATATTGGACACTCCTGCCGAGGTCCAGTGGCTGTAAAACAAGCACAAATCTTCACCCCTCCACTACAGTGATTGACAGTTGGTATGAGGTATTTGTGCCGATATGCTGTGTTTGGCTGTGCATTATGGCCAAACATCTACACTTTGGTTATGTCTTTTGCAAACCTAAGCCATGCTGCCAAAAGGCTTTCTTCTTGCAACTATTCCAAACAATCCATACTTCTTCAGTATTTTTTTTTTTATTTATTATTATTATTTTTTTTATGTTTTGTCATGAACTTTAATATTTAACATGTTAACTTAGGCCTGAAGATGCCTGTTTAGGATTTAATATGTTAGCTGAGGCCTCTTTTTTTTTTTTTTTGCAATTTCTTTGAGCATAGAATTGGGACATCCAATAATGGGAAAATTTGCAGCTGTCTTGAATGTTTTCCACTTTTGATTAATCTTCCTCACTGTAGAATGATCTATTTTAATTGCATGCAAATGGCCTTATAACCCTTCTCAGATTGATTGTCAACAAGAATTGCTTCTCTAAGATCTTTGCTGATGTCTTTTCTCTTTGGTGTTGTGTTAATACACAACTAAATGCTCCAGACCAGCAAACTGCTAAAACTCCGACTTCTATAGAGGTTATAATTTTTTTATTATGTATTAGGGTGTATTCAAGTGTTTAGGTTAGAGTTTCCATCCAATCAGATTTCAGCTGTCACCTCACGTGTTGCTGGGGCCGATGGTATTTGTCTGCCTTGAGCTTTCATAGTGATTACTCCTGTAGTTCACAATGCATATTGCTTGAAGCTGTTGCTTTAACCAATCAGTTTTCTATTTGCTGACTCTCAAGGTTTCTTCTTTATGCCATCTCAGGGAGTTTTTCCATGCCAGAGTCGCCACCGGCTTGCTCATTAGGGACAAACTTACACTTATAAAGAACATCTTATTAATTTTTATCACCACATTATCTGTGTAAAGCTGCTTTGAGACAATGTTCATTGTTAAAAGCGTTATACAAATAAAAATGAATTTAACTGAATGTTCAAATTGCGATTAAAAAAACGAATTGCGGCTGGAAAATTGTTATTTGGTCTGTTAAGTCCAAATTTAAGATTTTTGTTTCTAATTGCCCGTGTTTTTGTTAGACGTACAGAGTGTGAACGAACAGTTCATGCATTTTTGCAGCAACCTTCTATCCAATCTGTTTTGCACTTAGCGCAGGGCCTTAATTTGTTTTCCAACAGGACAGTGACCCCAAACACATCTCCAGTGTTGTGCTAGTTACTAAAAAATAGTAACTAGTTACAGTTACTAGTTACTTCATTCAAAAAGTAACTCAATTACTTGATTACTTTCACCAAAAAGTGATGCGTTACTGTTAAAAGCAACTTTTTAGTTACTTTTTTTAAAGAACGTTCTTTAATGTTCCCATGAATGCCCTTTTATGCGTTATGGTCTATACAAACACAAAACTGACTTAAACACAAAGTAATTTTTAAACACTATTTTATTAAAGTCAGACCAGCACAAACTGAATATATCACAAGGATTTCTGAAATAAATAACAAAACAAGCTGAATAATATATTCAGAATCAAAAACTAAAGTGGCTTCTGCATCATAAAAGCTGTTGTGTTGAGCTCTTAAAAATGTTCCTTTCACAGCTTAAGTATGAAAACTATCAACAATGTAGAACATAACACCGGGTTAGCTTCTAGCTCCGTCGAGGCATGGAGTTTCTGGAGGAGCTTCGACAGATTGGAGTTGCTGTTTATCGCAGTAGATACGAGCTTCAAACCAGAAAGACACAGCTTACATTTGACTAAAAAGTTTTTGTCTTTATGCTCAACTAAAGAGAAATAATGAGCATATTTTCACTTTGAGAAACTCGTCTTGCTCTCGCCTCGACTCGCCATTACTGCCACACAGACCTGAATAAACGGAGACACGCCCACAGTGCGTCTTCTTCGTGTTTAAAGTGGTTCATCCACCAATCCTACAATGCGTCGCTGCTGTAAACAGGTCAGACTGTAGGCTACACTTCAGCCCAAATTCATTCATTTAAAAATGTAACGGATACCGAACCATACGGTAACGGAGTTACTTTATTTAAAAAGTAACGCGTTACATTATTAGTTACTGTCAAAAATAACTGCGTTACAGTAACGCATTACTAGTAACGCATTATTGCCCAACACTGCACATCTCTAGGTTATGTAAGAACTATTTGTCCAACAGAGAGAGATTGCTGCATCAGATGACCTGGCCTCCCTTGATCTAAATCCAGTTAAGATAATTTGGGATGAGTTACACCAGAGACAAAGGGAAAAGCATTTACATTTACGGCACTTAGCAGATGACATTATTCAGAGGGAGGTACAAAAGTGCATTGAAGTCTATTAATAATATCTAACATCTCAAGTCAAGAGTCAAGAGTCAAGAGGCTTTTATTGTCATTTTTGCTATACACAGTGGTACACAGTACACAGTAAAAACGAAACAACGTTTCTCCGGAACCCTGGTGCTACACTAAACAACAAAACAACAGCAGCATAGAGCTACAACACAAACATAAAGTGCATCGAGTGCAACCTGGTGCAAACAGTGCAAACAAAAAACAGTACATACAGACATTGCAGACAGACAACACAAGACAAGACAAAAGACAAAAAAAACCAAGTATAGCGCCGACTAGTAAACCTGCTGTATACTTGATTATACAGTACTTTGTAAGGAGAAATGTAAAAACTATACCCAGGAGAGAATACAAACAGAACAGAACAATGTAGTGCAAAAAAACAGCAGCAAGGATGTGCAAAGACAGCATGTAAACATTCTACTGTAGTACAAGGTGCGAGTATAAATAATAATAAATAGATAAGTGGTGGTGGAGTGGATCGAAATGAGTGATGATTGTGTTTAGTCCAGGTTGTACAGTTCAGTAACACACATTTGAGTGAGTGTGTGTGTGACTGAGTGAGTGTGTGTGAGTTCTGTTTCAGTTCTGTGTATTAAGAAGCCTGATGGCTTGTGGAAAGAAACTGTTGCACAGTCTTGTTGTTGCGGCCCGAATGCTTCGGAACCGTTTTCCTGATGGTAGGAGTGTGAAAAGTGTGTGTGACGGGTGTGTGTGATCGTCCACAATGCTGTGTGCTTTGCGGATGCAGCGTGTAGTGTAAATGTCCATGATAGAGGGGAGAGAGATTCCGATGATCTTCTCAGCTGTCCTCACTATCCTCTGTAGGGTCTTGCGATCCGAGACGGTGCAATTCCCAAACCAGGCAGTGATGCAGCTGCTCAGGATGCTCTCAATGGTCCCTCTGTAGAACATGGTCAGGATGGGGGGAGGGAGGTGGGCTTTCCTCAGCCTTCTCAGGAAGTAGAGACGCTGCTGGGCTTTCTTGGTGATGGAGCTGGTGTTAAGTGACCAGGTGAGGTTATTAGATTTCTAAAATGAAATCTAATAATGGTCAATTAATAAATCAACACTAGTTCCCTAGGCTGCAAACTTAAAAAACCATTAGCCTAAAACTCTGTTGGGAGGAATTATAGCAGACTTTTTTTTATTTTAAAAACCATAAAGACATAAACAGGGAAAACAAGTGATAGTACAAGTGTTTCAGGAAGAGGTAGGGGGGGAAGTTCATTGCGACACCTCTGTGCCAGAACAGAGAAGAGTCTTGACGTATACCTACCTTTTACCCTGAGGGAAGGTGGGACCAGTCGAGCATCAAGTCGAGAATCGGAGGGAGCAGTGCAAGGTTGATAAGAGCTTTAAGGTAAGAGGGTGCTGGTCCATTTTTGGCTTTGTAGGCAAGCATCAGTGTTTTGAATCTGATGCGTGCAGCTCCCGGAAGCCAGTGGACTGAGCACAGTTGTGGGGTAATGTGTAAGAACTTTGAACTCAAGGTTGAACACAAGTCAGCTGTGTTTTGGGGAGTTTTTCCTTGCCACAGTCGCCACCGGCTTGCTCATCAGGGACAAACTTACACTTATAAAGAACATATAAATTTTTTTATCACCTGTATTATATGTGTAAAGCTGCTTTGAGACAATGTTCATTGTTAAAAGTGCTATATAAATAATAATCATTTTAATTTAATTGAATTTTGGATTATTTTGCAGAGGACAAATTGCATTCAGAGGTAAACCAGCTAGCAGAGAAATGCAGTAGTCCAGTCTCAAAATGACAAGAGACCATGCAAGCAAATAAACAGCCTGTTGGATAAAATGGTCAAATCCTTTATAATCACATTAATAACATGAGGAAAAGTACAGTTTGTTGTAAATGAATACCCCAATGTTGAAAACAGTGGCTGAAGGGGAGATCAGTGAGTCCTGTAGATTTTTGAAAAGCAGCCAACAAGTACTCAAGACCTCAGGGAACTCCTTCACGATTGTTGAAAAACTTTTATTCTCCTGGCAAATCCTCTGAAGTTAAAGTAGCCTTGATGGGGCACATAGCACATCTGTGAATTGCTATCTTCAGGTCTCTCAATAGATGTTTAATATGGATTAAATTCTGAGTTTTGGCTGGGCCACTTAAAGACATTTAGAAAGTTGTCCCAAAGCCACTTCACTGTTGCTGTATGCTTTGGAACATTGTTGTGCTGAAAAACCTCCTGGAGTATATTTTCATCAAGGTTTTCCTTGTATTTGGCTGTAATCATCCTAACCTCAAGTTCCTGCGCATGGTGATATATATGTATGTATCTGCACTGTATCAGTCAAAAGTTTTGACACATTATTTAATGTTTTTCTTATCATGATTTTGTATTATTTTCAACATTGTATTTTAATACTGAAGACGTTGAAACAAACAAAAAAACAAAACAAACGTATATATCTATTCTTTAAACGATTCTTCAAAGTGGACACCTTTTGCTTTGATGACAGTTTTGCACACTCTTGTCATTTGCTCATTCAGCCTCATGAGTTAACTGGGTGGAAACTAAGCAATTTCTATTATTATTTAAACAGCCTCACCCAAGAAGATTTGACATTGCTTCGATAATGTGACATCTACAGTATATTTTGCTTTTTTGCTCAAGTATGGGTTATTGGGTGCATATTGATGGCCACAAAAGAAAATACTCTCGATCCCTCTGTAGACACAGTATACTGTAATTAGTGTAAATGCTGAATGCACAAGCATCTGCAATTTTTTACATGCTTTCACTTCAGCAAACTGTTGCAACGTAGACTGGGAAAGAATACCCACAGAGATAAAACATGGTATTTCTGCGTACACTAATAAAGATCAGATAAACATAGCAGATGCTTTGCACATTTGTTTAATGAATCACTAATTGCTGCCCTGACATTACAATGCGCACTTGCAGTAAACAGGCTACTGTGCTAAAACTTATAAACCATGCATCAGCATTTTATAAACAGGTCTGCTGTGTGATACACTATCTGCCTGTTATGTGGCATTGGTATTTATGAAAGTGATGCTTATGATGCTTATCTTTTGCACATTTCTGCTTCCTGCCCAAATTAAGCTTGCCATGTTTAAGTCTAAATTATCTGGCAGATAATTATTTGCTTAGAAAACAGAAATTATTTGTCAGAAAACAAACAAAAAACAAACATTCATTTTCAAAATTCATATTCAAACACAAGGCAATATCATTAACATCTGACAAAAAAAAAACAGGTATTGCTTATCAACTGCTAATACCATTCCTCTAATGAAGCATGGTTATGATGGCATCATCATGCTACGAGGGTGCTTCTTGGCAGCATCGGCCTCCTCTACACTAAGGTCCTTCAGCAACGCTATTTCAGTTCGCATTTCCTTTCATTCACTCAAGATGTCAGGCTCACGTTTCTCTCTGCTTTTATGACATATAATTTCTTTCTTTTCAGCAGAGACTTCACTCGTCTACTGAATGTAGCTTGAGGTTTTGTTGAGCTAAAAGCTTCTTCTTGCCTTGCCATTCTGTTTCGTTGGCACAAGCAATATTAACTTTATCAAAGAGGAGTTCATCGCTCACATCAATTTTAGTCAAGTAAGGTTGGAGATCACTTCTGATACTGTTGTTTTGCAGGACAGTGTGAAGAAACATTCTCTGAATTAGAATTGGGTCAATCTGGATTCTGCTTCCTGAGATGCAAACAGGATCTTTTCTTGCAAGTCAAGACACTGCACGAGGAAACTTTGTGGAGTCTCTTTACCACTTTGTGCCCCAGAGATAAGCTGTTTGTATAGTTTCTTGGAAGTGTGCTCTCAATATACGTCTCAATACAGGCAGGGTTAGATTTGGTTTTCCCTCCAAGTAATTACGTAGTTGTATGCCTTGTGCGATTGCTCTTATCACTTATCTCTTATCACTGTGTGAACTATTTCGAACTCTGAAACTCCCCTGCTTAATCCATGTTCAATTTGATGGGACAAACTTGAAAAGGTGAGCTTTTCTTTTTGTCCAGGTTCACTGAACTGTCCTGATATCTTCAATTCTCTGCTCCAGGGGGACATGACTAGCCTGTGTGTCACTAGCTGCAACTAGGTGTTTGTGTCTGGCTGTACATTTTGATTTTGCAAAATAGGAGGACCTTGTATAGTGCTTAGGTTCTGTTGTGTACCTGTTGGTTGTTTTGTATGGTTAACTGCTCTCTGTTTTTGCTCTATCACATTCCACAAAGCTAACTGTACAGTGTCAATTTATTCTTGCAGCTTATTCTGCTCTGTAGTTTCAGCTACTGGATTTACATTCATTCTGTTAGTGGTCTGTGCTACGTGTCATTCTGAATCACTGTTTTGACTAAACTTGTGAATTTCACAGATTTTGTCTTTTAAACACGAGCTCAGGGATGCCAGCATCTTCCAATTCCCCTAATGCCTCTTGCTCTACGTGTCTCACAATTACAGTTACAAATACTAGTTTAATCAAATTTTCCCATGAGAAAGCATATACTGCTCCTATCACCTCACGCTTAAAATCCCCTACGTGATCCATTAGTTACTGTTGATGTGTGGAAAGTGAAGAAATGTCCTTAGCTGGCGGGAAACTTGCAGTGCTATTGGTATCAAAGAACAAACCAAGATTGCTGGCACTTTCCTTTCTGGCTTGAGGCGGACACTGAATGCCTTGCCTCCACTGGGCAGAGTAGTAGGGTGAATGGCACTGGAAGCGGGCTGTTGTCACTGGAAGAAAAATTGCACTGCATTCATCCCAGCGGTGCCTTCAAAATGTAGTGCCCTCACCACCAGGGAAGATGTGAATGAATAATAAAACACAGGACACGGAGCTGCTACTTCATTTTCTTAAGCTAACCATTAAAACATTTCAGCACATTTTATCTAGCTTTTTTCATCTCAACATAACACATGAAATACAACAGGCAACATGTGCATGATAATTTCCTTTAAAATGTTCTTTTAAACATGAACTGTACAGTTGTTCTACAAATAACGCACCTTTTGTCCCATTCAAATGATATTTTCAGTGTTTTTAAAGTTTCAGAGAACTTAGAGATATTTATAACAATGAATAATTTTCTATGCATTATTTATACTCACATAATGTAACACTACTTACAGTTTTTCTCAGTTGCTTTGGAGCGTTTCTCAGAATCAGAAATTAATTTCTCAAAAACAACTTCACATCATTTAGTCATTTGTGCTCATCATAAGAACATTTCTTGTTGCGTTGATCAAATTGTGAATGTGTTTGTACATCCGTTTAATTGATTGTGTACAATTGTCTGCTGTTTTTTTGTAAATGTGTTGAATTGATAAATTGTGCAGATGAATCTTGAATGTCACTAATGAAGGCGAGTAAACGGCATCAGATCAAACAATAATCAACCAGTTCTCTAAAACAGGTCAAAGGTGAATCTTGTGAACCTTCAATAAGAGTGTGTATACAGACAGAGCAAAACATGATATTATACATTCTGAAAATGGATGAACAACTAAGAAACAAACGAACACTGGTATAGTACAGTAAAAGTATGAATCCTGTCTGGTCTCTTGCAATCATTATTAAAAAATTTGCAATCGAATAAATGAATTTGTGCTGCTGAAATTCATATACACCATAAAGAGGGAAGTCAAATTTTGTGCATTTTCAGTCACTATGATCCAAACCATAGTTAATATCAAGAAATTCTGAAACTGTGCACCATCATACTGATAACATGACTAAACATTTAAATGAATTTTGTTTGTGAACAATGACAAAGGGACTTTTCATTCTGATGGGATTGAGATGTTCATTGACACAAATACTTACATTTGAGAGATTAACTAAGAATTTTGAGAAAAGTACGCTTTTGTAAGAAATAAAATGTTTTCTGATGTTTGTACAAATTGTTTTGAGAATACACTTGCTGGTTTGCAGATATCAAGGATGATTTGAGAAATGGTGCAAAGCAACTGAGAAAAACTGTAATTAACTTATAAAATTGATCTTTGGGACACCATCTGCATTTTTCACTACAGGAAGGTATATGAAAATTCCTTTAATCAATTTTTTAACTTTTAGAACACACATTTTTAACTGATAAACCATTTTCATATTCACATTTATCACAAATATATGTTATATTTGTATTTCACCCAAATACAAATATGTATACGTAGTCACTGACTACGAGAACACGTTGTCTTCATCATTAGCAGCTAAATTCTGTCAGTGCTGATGTCTCACTAACTCTTCCTCTGCCCACAGATAAGCCAACACACCCTTTTTGTGCCTAATCAGCAGGTCCTGATACAAAGCCTAAAGCCTACCAAGGTCTGTGAGCTAAGGTATCTGGGTCCAGCGAGTGTTCTAGCCATCAACAGAACAGGAGTTCTGACTAATTCTCAGCCACAGTGAATTCACACATGCAGAATCAAAGTGGTTTCCCTAATCTGTGCACTAATTGGTCTATTGGCCTTAGAAGCCTACCTAAATGAGTACTCAGGGCTGGAACAGCAGAGAGGAACGATCCATTCTTAAAGTAGAAAGGAGGCCACCTGTGGGGTGAATATCTACTCAATATGTGCATAGTTGTAATTACACTCCAAATTTCCCTTATTCTCTTTGAACACGTCATTCAGCGAAGGGAAACTGTTATATATATATATATATATATATATATATATATATATATATATATATATATATATATATATATAAGTATATATACTTTATATTAGGATTGATTCTTGTATGTTGAATTGATGGAATTTTACTTTGTATGTTGCCATGTTTGATGATGATATTAAGATAATAAAGAAAAAATAAAAATGGATATTTTAGTACTTATTTTTTTAAATAAAGGCTTCAATTGGAGTGGTAATGATGAAGGATTATATGCATGTAGGGACAAAATGAAATGAAAAAGTTGTTTTTTGTTTTGTCTTGATCTTTTCATTTGCACTTTATATCACCGATCACCAGAGGTGGCAAAAGTACACACATCCTTTACTTAAGTAGAAGTACAGATACTCATGTTTTAAAATACTCGGGTAAAAGTTGAAGTACTGATTAAACTTTTTTACTCAAGTGAAAGTAAAGAAGTCTTGGCTCTGACATGTACTTAAGTAAAAAGTAGTTATTACTTCTACCTGTTTTAGCTGTTAACTGGACCTCACATCATAATAATTAGATAGATAGATAGATAGATAGATAGATAGATAGATAGATAGATAG
>JAAIIK010000080.1:2239099-2256742 GCA_014706435.1 Silurus glanis
ATTACAGCTGTAAGTCGCTTGGGGTATGTCTCTATCAGTTTTGCACATCGAGAGACTGAAATCTTTGCCCATTCCTCCTTGCAAAACAGCTCGAGCTCAGTGAGGTTGGATGGAGAGCATTTGTGAACAGCAGTTTTCAGTTCTTTCCACAGATTCTCGATTGGATTCAGGTCTGGACTTTGACTTGGCCATTCTAACACCTGGATATGTTTATTTGTGAACCATTCCATTGTAGATTTTGCTTTATGTTTTGGATCATTGTCTTGTTGGCAGACAAATCTCCGTCCCAGTCTCAGGTCTTTTGCAGACTCCATCAGGTTTTCTTCCAGAATGGTCCTGTATTTGGCTCCATCCATCTTCCCATCAATTTTAACCATCTTCCCTGTCCCTGCTGAAGAAAAGCAGGCCCAAACCATGATGCTGCCACCACCATGTTTGACAGTGGGGATGGTGTGTTCAGGGTGATGAGCTGTGTTGCTTTTACGCCAAACATAACGTTTTGCATTGTTGCCAAAAAGTTCGATTTTGGTTTCATCTGACCAGAGCACCTTCTTCCACATGTTTGGTGTGTCTCCCAGGTGGCTTGTGGCAAACTTTAAACGACACTTTTTATGGATATCTTTAAGTAATGGCTTTCTTCTTGCCACTCTTCCATGAAGGCCAGATTTGTGCAGTATACGACTGATTGTTGTCCTATGGACAGAGTCTCCCACATCAGCTGTAGATCTCTGCAGTTCATCCAGAGTGATCATGGGCCTCTTGGCTGCATCTCTGATCAGTCTTCTCCTTGTATGAGCTGAAAGTTTAGAGGGCCGGCCAGGTCTTGGTAGATTTGCAGTGGTCTGATACTCCTTCCATTTCAATATTATCGCTTGCACAGTGCTCCTTGGGATGTTTAAAGCTTGGGAAATCTTTTTGTATCCAAATCCGGCTTTAAACTTCTCCACAACAGTATCTCGGACCTGCCTGGTGTGTTCCTTGTTCTTCATGATGCTCTCTGCGCTTTAAACGGACCTCTGAGACTATCACAGTGCAGGTGCATTTATACGGAGACTTGATTACACACAGGTGGATTCTATTTATCATCATTAGTCATTTAGGTCAACATTGGATCATTCAGAGATCCTCACTGAACTTCTGGAGAGAGTTTGCTGCACTGAAAGTAAAGGGGCTGAATAATTTTGCACGCCCAATTTTTCAGTTTTTTATTTGTTAAAAAAGTTTGAGATATCCAATAAATTTTGTTCCACTTCATGATTGTGTCCCACTTGTTGTTGATTCTTCACAAAAAATTACAGTTTTATATCTTTATGTTTGAAGCCTGAAATGTGGCAAAAGGTCGCAAAGTTCAAGGGGGCCGAATACTTTTGCAAGGCACTGTATATATATATATATATATATATATATATATATATTAAATTAATTAATACAAAACGAATTAAAAATGTTGTTACCGAATGAATGTATCCAGGTGGAACATCCACATATAAAACACAAGCAGAGAAAAGATGATGATGATCAGGAATGTCTCTTCTCGGTCATGTTTACATCACTGACTCCCTCTGTCTCATCCACGTTAACCCCAAACTTCTTACTGCCTTCTGCCTGCTGATTCTTATCTTCGTAAACTAGTCTACATCTGTGGTGAGTGAGAGTCAGGACTTTATACACCAGTGGATTGAAAAAGATGCACAATGACAGGAATGAGTAAAAGTAAAAAGTTGTCTGAAAAATAAATAGTGGAGTAAAGTACTGATACCAAAATAATCTACTTAAGTACAGTAATGAAGTATTTGTACTCCGTTACTTCCCACCTCTGCCGATCACTATGTTATGGTGTGAGGCACTAAATCATAAATGATTTAAAGTGGATATTGTTAGAGTTAAGATGGGCCTCACACTGGTTCTCTATACACAGTCCTGTGTTGTCTGTTCAGTGTCTATAAGATCTTTACGATGTGAGTATGTAAGATACACAGAATGTCTTTGTGTGGGCTCACACATCTCTGGGTGCAATGTCTTCTTACCCAATCAGGAACAGTTCTAGCTCAGTTTTTTTCCAGTGTATTTTTCAGTATAAATATATAATATATACAGTATATATGCAAATCGTAAATTACAACATATAGTTGTTCTAAGTTGTTGTTAAGATCAAGTTAAGACTTGTGAGTGGGATTCATGGATCCATGGATTTGGTGAATTCTAAGTATTCGGTTAGTGCCCTCTAGTGGAATTCAATGGCAAAAGCAGGCTGACTCCCTACTGACTGTTATAACAATTCTAATTCTAAAATCCTTAGAGTCCATGAGGTGCCATGTTGAACATTAAGTGGTCAGTATGAGAAAATTGTACTCAAAGCACCAAATTTTAACTGCTCTAATACAAGATACACAAATTTGTATGGTCCTGTCAAGCAGACAAAAACATGAACATGATGAATAGGACATGTGACTTTGCACGGTTAAATGACGTACAGCTGTTATCACTTAGGGTGTACTTACTTATGTTGCCTGCTATTTTGATAATAATGGCTGTATGTTGAGTTATTTTCAGAGGATAGAACATATTTACTGCTATACACGCTGCACATTGACTACACTAAAATATATCAAGTTTAAGTTCTATAATATTGTCCCTTGAGAATATAATGTGGGGTGTGTACTGATTTTGTTAGATACTGTATATGGCAGGACTACCCAAATGAAAAGTCAACATGGGCCAACTTTGGCTACGAACACCAGATTGGCAACTCTGATCTCCCCTCACTGGTCACTGTAATAGGAACACCCATATACCTGCACATTTATAAAATCTATATACCAGCACTATGTATAAAATCATGCGGATATGCAAAATGCAAATAAAACAGAGTGCAATGATTTAGAAATCTCATAAATCCATATTCTATTCACAATAAAACAAACAAACAAAAAAAATCTTAGAAAATTTTTAAACTGGGGATATATACCATTTTAAGCAACAAATAGGTTAATTTTTAATTTGATTGGTACAACAGGTCTCAAAAACTTTTGGACAGGGCCATGTTTACAACTGTGTAGCAACAGGTCTTCTGTCCGTGTACATGTACATCTGGGAACTGAGGAGACCAGTTGCTAAAGTTTTGGGGGAGGAATGTTGCCCCATGTGTGTCTGATACAGGATTCTAGCTGTTCTAGGTGTCCTTTGTTGTGTTCTTTGTTTTATGATGCATAAAATAGTGAAAATGGTGAAAGGTCTAGACTGCAGGCTGGCCAGATTAGGACCTGGACTCTTCTACTATGAAAACATACTATTGTAACAAATGCAATAAGTGGTTTAGCATTGTTTTGCTCAAATATTCAAAGCCTTTCCTGAAAATGATGTTTTCAGGATAAAAGCATTTGTTGCTCTAAAACCTGTATATTCAGTTCATTGTTGATGGAGCCTTTCCACATGTGCAAGCTCCCCATTCCACAGGCACTAATGCACTCCCAAGAAATCAGGGATACGGCATTTTAAACTAATCACTGATAACATGCCAGATGGTCCCTCTCTTCTTTAGTGTGGAGGATGTGTCGAAATGAAATAAAATAATTGTATTCTTCTGATCACAGAACAGTTTACCACTTTGCCTCAGAACATATTAAATAAGCTTTGGCCCACAAAGGATGGCAGCGTTTCTGTATCACGTTCATGCATGCCTTCTTCTTTGCAAGATTAAGATTTAACTTGCATTTGTGGATGACATGGCAAACTGTGTGCACAAACAATAATTTCTGGACATGTTATGAGCCCATGCAATGATTTTTATTAGAGAATCATGACTGTTTTGAATACAATGCTGCCTGAGGGCCCAAAGATCATGGGCATCCAATATTGATTTTCGTTCTTCCTCTTGTGTTCCGAGATTGTTTTTAACGTTTGATCATATTACAGTATGTACTGAAAATGATGAGCTATTTAACTATTTTGCAAAGTTATGTTGAGCATAGATCTGAAATTCTTCCATAACAGACACAGATTTTGTGCTTTAATAGATTGGTGAACCTCTGCTCGTCTTTACTTCAGAGAGACTCTGCCTCTCTAAGATACACTATTAATACCAATCATTTGACCTGTTGTTATTAGTAACAAAATGTTATTCTATCTGTTTCATTTTAATAACATTTTCCATACTTTTGTTTCCAATCCCATCCTAATTAATTTTTTTGTGCATTGGCATTTTTAGAAGTGTAATAAGAGGCTAGTGATCTGTTTCCACGGTGACGGGTCGGCCGTAGATGAAGTCATGAAAATTCTTTGTCGCAAATACTAGTGCTAGCATCTCTTTCTCAATTTGGGCATAACGAAATTCAGTGGGTGTCGGGGTGCGCGAGGCAAAAGCAAAAGGGGCACTATGCTGAAGACATACAGTGCTCAGTCCATGTTGGGATGCGTCAGCTGAAAGGACAATTGGTTTAGTAACATCAAAGTGTTGCAGAACTGGGGACTGGATACGGCATCTTCAATTTCTGGAAGGCAGAGTCCTGCAACTTCTGTCATGACCATTCGATATCTTGCTTAACAGTTCACCTAAAGGGCCTGTGATATCACTATAGTGTGGTCAGGTTTGATGCCGTCAGCAGTCAGGAGGTGGCCTACGTAGGAGACAGAGTTGACACTAAATTTGCACTTGACAGGGTTTAGCTGCATGTTGCAGGCACGGTTTTTGTGAAGTACCTATTTCAGTCAATCATCGTGTTCCTGTAGTGTGCGCCCCCAGACAAGGATGTCATCTACCACAATTTGACATGGCTGTCCTTCAAAAAGATGTTCCATGGTGTGCTGGAATACTTCACTGCCGGTGGAAATCCCATAAGGCATATGTAAGAATCTGTACCTGCCGAAAGGCGTCATGAATGTGGTCAGCTTAGATGATGCTACATCTAAAGGGATTTGCCAAAACACTTATTTTGCGTCAAGAATGCTGAAGACCTTGGCCCCCGGCATGTCAGCAATAACCTGGTCAATAGTTTTTAAAGGATGGTGTGGTCTGAGGAGTGCTTTGTTGAGGTACACTGGATCTATACATATCCTAACAGAGCCATTTTCTTTTTTGCAGGAACCATGGCTGACACCCATTCAGTAGCATCGGCCTCAGGGGCGATTATTCCCTATTTAGTCATTCTCTCGAGTTCTGCCATGACTTTCTCCTTCATTGCAATGGAAACTTTCTTGGGTGCTTTCTTACCGACTCATCTTATCGCATGTGATAAACAACAGGCAGTTTGCTGAGTGCCGTGGTGTCAAACAAGTCACTAAATTCCTGTACCTCTGGTTCTTGGCTTTGTATGGCATGAACATGTGGTCCTAGCTGTACCAGGCCCATTACCAAGCTGACCTGCAATCCAAGCAGTTGTCTACATCATGGAACAGATCTACAACATGGAATTTGAGTTGGCCTTGTTTACATTGTAATGTTGTGGTACCCACAGTGTTGATCATTTGTCCACCGTATGCTATGAGATTCACTTTTTCATTAGTGTTTATGTGAGCTGAGGGTTCAATGAGGTGCTGTTGGGTGGATATAACATTGCATTTGGCACCTGTGTCCACTTTCAGTTTTAATTGACCTGATCCATGCTTCAGATGTAATGTTGTGAATATTTCACCTTTTTGAGAAACATCATCCACTGTCTCACAATAGATTGTGTCCTCAGGGGCATTTAGGATTGTGTCCAGTTCATTAACTCGGTTTGAATTATGGTTTTTACATTGTGCTGCAGTTCGTTAGTCATGGAGCCGATCTACAGCAATTTGCAATATGGTTCCATTTACCACGATTGTTGCCCTGTTTCTGGAAAGCAGAGCACTTAAGTTTGTCAGGGGCGTGGTATCTGTTACAGTTTATGCAGCGATCTTGCACAACACATATGTCAGCCTCATGTTTTAGTTCTTTTGTGCTCTTCTTGGACTGTTCATGTAATAACCATATATTGACTCCAGCGTGAGCTTTTTTCCGTGGAGCAGCTGTTTGCGCACGCTGTCACCTTCAATCCCACAAACGACGCGGTCGCCTATTAGCTCATCGTTTAAAGTTCCAAAGTTGTATTTTTTTGCCAGTATTTTGAGTATGGAAACATACAACTAAAAAGACTCACCAGGCTTTTGATTAGTGGTGTTAAAGACATGTCTGTCCATTATTATATTCTTTGTGGGGAAACAGAGTTCAGCAAACTTCTGCAGTAATACATCAGGATCTTCTCTGTCTTCTTCGTCAGAGAATGTGAAAGCCTCAGATTTTTCCACCGCGTCGGGACCTGCTAAATTCAGCAGAGTATATGCCTGCACTTTCTTTGATTTGTCTGAAAGACCAGCATTGCAATATATTCGCCATTCCTTTTCAAATTTGCTCCAGCTGTGAGTTATGTGCTCGTCGAAAATTAGCGGATCAATATGACGGAGACCTTGAGCCATGTTGTAACACTTCTGACACCATGTAGATTGTGTCAAGGACGGACACAACACAACACAACAGAAGTTTAGAAGTTTAGTAGACTTTTAGCACTAAATGAATGGTTACAGTCATGGTGTCGAGAGCACAAACTTCTCTTTGTTAATAACTGGAACTGTTTCTGGGAGCGTCCTAGGTTCTTCCGCCCTGATGGCCTGCACCCCAGCAGAGTTGGAGCAGCAGTGCTATCAGATAACATCTCTAGGATACTTCACACCATCTGACTGGTAAGACATCAAGAAATCTTCAACTATGAGAACACGCATACAACAGACCAAATAGTTACAAGTACACACACAGTCCAGTTTATAGAAACCGTATCTATTCCTCGTGTAGTAAAACCAAGAATTAAATACACAAGATCCAGAAATAATCTTATTACAGTTAAAACTGAAAAATGCCAGATAAACAAACACAACAAAGTTCTAAAGTTTGGTCTTTTAAACATTAGATCACTTGCACCCAAAGCACTGATTGTAAATGAGATGATCACAGATAATAATCTCGATGCACTCTGTCTCACTGAGACCTGGATTAAACCAGGTGATTATATGGGTCTAAACGAGTCTACACCGTCAGGATATGTTTATAAGCATGAGCCCCGTCAGACTGGTCGTGGGGGTGGTGTAGGAACCATTTATAGTGCCTCTCTTAATGTTAGTCAGATATTAGGATTCAGTTTTAAATCATTTGAAGTGCTCGTTCTTAAAATTGTACTTTCAGACATACATAGAAAACTCGCTCTGGTCACCGTGTACAGACCCCCAGGGCCCTACGCTGATTTTCTTCAAGAGTTTGCTTGTTTTCTCTCAGACCTCTTGATCAATTTTGATAAAGTGCTGCTTGTAGGAGATTTTAATATTCATGTAGATGATGTAAACGATGCCCTAGGATTATCATTTGTCGACTTATTAAACTCTTTTGGGGTTAAACAAAACGTCACCAGACCAACTCATCGCTTTAACCACACATTAGACTTAATAATATCCCACGGCGCAGACGTCACTGATATAGATATTTTACCTCAGAGTGATGACATCACAGACCATTATCTTATACTGTACACACTACCGGTAGAGCAGATTAGACGTGTTTCACCACGTTATCGACTTGGTAGGACTATTGTTCCGACCACTAAGGACAGATTCATAAATAACCTGCCCGATTTATCTCAATTTCACACTAAACCCATAACTGCTGATAATCTTGATGAGATGGCGAACAACATAGACCGTATTCTCACTAGCACTTTAGACATTGTTGCCCCCATCTGGTTAAAAAAGGTTAGAGAACAAGCACCTGCACCTTGGTATAATAGTCATACGCATGCCCTCAAGAGAACAGCCCGTAATCTGGAGAGAAAATGGAGGAAAACTAAATTGGAGGTATTTAGAATTGCGTATAAAGACAGTATGCTCAGCTACAGACAGGCGCTAAAAGCTGCTAGAGCTGAACACCTGAGCAAACTCATAGAAAATAACAAAAACAATCCCAGGTTCCTTTTCAGTACAGTCGCTAAATTAACTACAAATCAGGTATCTGAAAAATGTGTTCCATCACAGTTTAGTAGTGAGGACTTTATGAATTTCTTCACTGAAAAAATAGATAACATTAGAAAAACAATTGTGGCAGTTCAACCTCTGACAGCATCTCCCGACACAATCTTACCTACAACTCCACAACGACACTGTTTTACATGTATAGGACAGGAAGAGCTGTATGATGCTATTATCAAAGCTAAATCAACAACATGTCAGTTAGATCCAATTCCCACTAAACTACTAAAGGAAGTGTTCCATACAGCTGGTGAGCCTCTTCTGAATATTATTAACTCCTCACTATCATTAGGTCATGTCCCTAAATCCCTCAAGCTAGCAGTTATTAAGCCCCTCATTAAAAAACCTAATCTGGATCCAAACACGCTATCGAATTACAGACCCATTTCAAATCTCCCATTTATGTCTAAGATTTTAGAAAAGATTGTCGCTGCCCAGTTATGTAACCACTTGCAAGAGAACAATATCTTTGAAGAGTTTCAGTCAGGTTTTAGGCCCCATCATAGCACAGAAACTGCCCTAGTTAAAATCACTAATGACCTGTTTTTAGCTTCAGACCAAGGCTACATCTCTCTATTAGTTTTACTAGATCTTAGTGCTGCGTTCGACAATATAGATCATGATCTTCTCCTCGATCGCTTACAGAATTACATCGGCATTCAGGGACAGGCATTAAGCTGGTTTAAATCCTACCTGTCTGATCGTTACCATTTCGTAGATTTAAATGGAGAGCTATCCAGGCTAATGCTAGTAAATTATGGCGTGCCACAAGGGTCAGTTCTAGGACCCCTGCTTTTCACAATATACATGCTTCCGTTAGGAAATATTATTAGAAGGCATGGAATTAGCTTCCATTGTTATGCTGATGATACTCAGCTATATATCTCATCTAAACCAGGCGATACAGCTCAATTAGCTCGCATAACTGAGTGTGTTAAAGAAATAAGAGATTGGATGACCCATAACTTTCTGCTATTAAATTCTGATAAAACAGAGATTTTGCTCATCGGCCCAAAAACTAGTACACAGAAGCTCCAGCATCTCAGCCTGCAGTTAGACGGATGTTCTGTAACTACTAGCTCAATGGTAAAAGACCTGGGAGTTATTTTAGACAGCAACTTATCTTTTAAAAATCACATCAACCAAGTTACAAAAACAGCCTTCTTTCACCTTAGAAATATTTCTAAGTTAAGAAATATGTTATCTATATCCGATGCAGAGAAGCTCGTCCATGCGTTCATGACCTCCAGAATAGACTACTGTAATGCATTACTAGGTGGATGTCCTGCATCATTAATAAACAAGCTTCAGTTAGTTCAGAATGCAGCAGCAAGAGTTCTTACTAGGTCAAGAAAATACGATCATATAACCCCAATCTTATCGTCCCTACACTGGCTTCCTGTTAAGTTTCGAATAGACTACAAACTACTACTTCTTACTTATAAAGCACTAAATGGCTTGGCTCCCATGTATCTATCCAGTCTTTTAACACGCTACAATCCGTCACGCTCCCTGAGATCTCAAAACTCTGGGCTTCTAGTAGTTCCTAGAATAGCAAAGTCCACAAAAGGCGGTAGATCATTCTCACATTTAGCTCCCAAACTCTGGAATAGTCTTCCTGACAGTGTTCGGGGCTCAGACACACTCACCCAGTTTAAGTGCAGATTAAAAACGTATCTTTTTAGCAAAGCCTACACATAACACACATCACATCATAACCTTGTGCTCCAGAACATCTGATCACATGCACATTATCAACTTGTGCTGTTAATATCATGAACAGCAGCTACGCTAATTCCTCTCCACTGCTTCTCTTTCTCTCCCCATCCCGAGGCTTTCTGAGGTTTGGCCAGCTCCAGTCACGTCCCACCTCGTGAAGATTATGGACCTATGGGTGATCATGGAGAAGTAGATGCCGAACTTGCAAACATCCCGAACCATCTACAGATGTACGAGTGCCAATTGGATCCCACTACATGTGTGGAGTTTTGACATTGGACCTCCTGGAGTGTTTAAAGGCTCTGGCATGGAGATGCTGTTGCTGGATCTGTGATAATCACAAATGTTGAGCTCAGTAGCTCCTACTTTTATACCAAAGACTGTAGAAAGAACATTTACTTATAATCTTATACTCCAGTACTCATGTTAGTTCTCACTCTCCAGTGTTCTGTATTGTTGAAAGATTTATGATCAAACTCTTGATGTCACCCAAATGAGGATGGGTTCCCCTTTTGAGTCTGGTTCCTCTCAAGGTTTCTTCCTCATAACATCTAAGGGAGTTTTTCCTTGCCACTGTCGCCACGGCTTGCTCATCAGGGACAAATGCACACCATTCACCTTGATTGTTGATTTCTGTAAAGCTGCTTTGAGACAATGTCTGTTGTGAAAAGCGCTATAGAAATAAACTTGACTTGACTTGACTTGACACAACACCAAAACAGTCTGTGTAACAGAACACGTTTTTAGTTTCTCCCTACCTGCCTTCCTGTCTCTATTTCTCACCTAACCCCCGAAACCCTGTTTACTCCTTAAAGGGCTATGCCACATTTAACCACTCTACATAAACAACAACTTTTCAGAACATCAACTGAAATGATATAAAAACAGACCAAGGTTTTGTTGTGTTGTATGTTCCTTTCTTTAATAATGAAATCTGTAGCACTCAGTGATTCACTTCTGTCTTGCGCTTCAGAAATTGTGCCTCGATGTGCTCTAGTAGTTACCGCACATGAACCACGCGAGAGTTCGACCTTGTGCATGTAAATCTTTTTATTTTATTTTAGTTGCCATTGTTGCTTTTGGGCAGTAGATACATGACATTTTATTTGTTTTTAGTACATTTTTTATATATACTTTTAAGACTATTTTGTGGGAGTCCCGCAAATGATTTTATTCTCCTGCAACTGGCACACACGAGTATTTTACCGCCCGCACCCGCATTCACCTATCAAATCTTGTCCCGTGCCGCACTTGTTTGCGTCGAGTCCTGCGGGATTGCAACTCTCTTCGTTAGAGAAAGGTCCTTAACCTTCTCTGTTCAAGGGGTGCTGTATCATAGCTAATTTTGTGCTCTGACTTCAGCCTTATAACATGCTGGGATATGTGAAGACTATAATTTTTCTGTGCTGTAATTTATATGTGAGAAATAAAGCCTTCTTTTTCAGTGCTGTGTTTAGTCCTCGTTTTTTTTGGCCTATTTGTCACACTTTATTTTATGAGTTGCTCAGTAGCTCCTAGTTTTATAACCATAATGACTGTATAAGACTGTAGAAAGAACATTGCTCATAATCTTACACTCCAGTGCTCATGTTAGTTCTCACTCTCCAGTGTTCTGTATTGTTTAAAGATTATAATCACACTCTTGATGTTACCCAAATGAGGATGGGTTCCCCTTTTGAGTCTGGTTCCTCTCAAGGTTTCTTCCTCATAACATCTAAGGGAGTTTTTCCTTGCCACAGTCACCATGGCTGCTCATCAGGGATAAATACACATCATTCACCGTAACTGTTGATTTCTGTAAAGCTGCTTTGAGACAATGTCTGTTGTGAAAAGCGCTATAGAAATAAACTTGACTTGACTTGACTTGACTGATAATTCAGATCATAAAACAAATTTGAATATTACTCAAAGATAACCTGACTAAATACAAAATGCAGTTTTTAAATCATTATTTCATTTATTAAGGACAAAGAAAGCTTCCTGGACGTGTATGAAAAAGTAATTGCCCCAAAACCTAATAACTGGTTGTGACACTGTTGAGGAATTGTATTCCCCCCTCTTCTTTATAGAATTCATTTACTTCAGCCACATTTGAGAGTTTTCTAGTATGAACTGCCTGTCATGCTACAGCATCCCATTCAGATTTATGTCCAGACTTTGACTAGGCCTCTCCAAAAAGGCCTCTTGGATCGTTGTCCTGCTGCAATACCCTAGTATGCTTGAGCTTGAGGTCATAAACTGATGTCCGGAACTTCTCCATCAAGATTTTCTGGTAGAGCACATAATACATGGTTCCATCAATTATGGCAAATCATCCAGGTCTTGAAGCTTCAAAGCAGCCCCAGATTATCACACTATCCCCACCATGTTTGATAGGTTGTATGATGTTTTTTTTTTATGAAATGCTGTTTTAGAATTATGCCAAATCAGCCAACAGAATATTTGCCTAAATGTCTTGGGGACTATCAGATGTTTTGTGGCAGATGTTAGATTAGCCTTTGTGTTCATTTAGGTCAGCAGTGTCTTTCACCTTGGAACTCTTTAATGGATACCATTTTTGCCCAATTACTTTTTTAAATTAATAAAATAAATCATAATTTAAAAACTAAATTTTTTATTTACTTGGGCCTACTTTGTGCAATTTAAAAATGTTAATAATTTAAATCATTTATATGTGACAAATATGCAATTAAATAAAAAAAAGAATTATTTATACATTATTTATTTGTCCTACTATTAATTTCAGATATGAATTTACAGTTAATAATTAACCCAAGAGATGGCGCTATTTCGTGTTGTCTGTGCTTCATGTGTTTTACTTCTGCTCAGTAAAAAGACTTTTATCCTGGATTCTGTCAGGTTTTAATATCCAGTCAAATCATGCACAAACATAATCAATATATAAAAAGAAATGTGTCAAAGTGTGAAGCACAATACAAAGAACAGTTGAAATGCTGTTAAACTGACTTGAAGCATCAACTTAACCATGACAGTCTCTGCACATCATGATTTTAAAATTGTGATATAAATAAACAGCAAGCTTTGATTCATCTGTAGAACCGACAGGTAGCAGAAAACAGTCTGCACACAAAGGCACATTTCAGTTTCACAGGAAGACCTGAAACCCTGTGGAGATGGAAACATGCAAACTAATTCAGAAACGTATGAAAATACATATACAATACAGAATCTGGAAAATCAAATATCTAAGTATATCAGCAAACTTATGCAACATAGCAACAAATAAATAAATAAACAACCGCACAGATAAAAGATAAGATTTCTTTTATTTAAAAATCAACATTTATTTAGATTTAATAGACAGGAATTTTAACATTTTCAATGCAACTGCAAAAAAAAAAAAGACAATTTATAATATGCAAATTTACATTTACATTTGCACTAAAAGAACAGACATTAAATACATTCAAATGCATTGTAGGCCATGCCTCAGCTTTTTTCAGTTTTTAGATATGCATAAGATGTGGCCTCAACAAGTGCGATTCTTATCTCTCACATTTCCTGTATGATAAAATACAGTCAAACCATGCGTGTCTTGTTCCCATCTGGGGAAAAGTGCAAAAATGCTCATTAGGAAATGTAAAGAATTTAGTTTGATTGTATGCGTTATAAAACACTGATTGCTACAATCTTTATAGAGCAGACCAAAGTCACTGGCAAGGAAGTCAACTACAATGATCAAAGATCTTTATATTCGTTAATCATATTTTACAGTTATTCGATGATTTGACTGTTTACATGAATTAAACAGGTTGTTTTGATTAATTAAACAATTTATCAAAACAATGCATTAAAAGTAACTAGCTTATGAATAATACTAACTTAAAACGAATGCATTGTTTTGGGTGAAAGTTAAAGAAAAAAACTTCTGCAGCTTTTTGAAATACTTTCAGGTTATTTTTTAGGTTATTTTATATTTTCAGTTATTAAACGCAAGCATATTATTACTGCTACGGTGACCCCTGTGCAAGAATGACAGGCAAAACCGAAACAGGCCCCAGGTGAGATTACAGTGCACTCTGCTGGAGAATGTGGGGAGGTTTAGTTTCTGTCCGTCCTGTTTGAACCTGCTTTATACACCACATCATTGATGCCCAAACAATGGCTTGCAGGGCAAAATTGGTCCGTGGTAACCTTTGATTTGGCCAGGCCATATATGAGAAGAGAAAAAAAAAAAGGGAAAAATGAGATTTGGAAATAAATGTGTCTCATTAGATGGCACTGATTAGTTGCATTAGGCTTTGACCTCTATTATACAATACATTGGATTTTATTTTCATTATACTATAAGTTTCACTAAACTAAAACTTAAAAAAAAAAAAAGGAAATAAGAAAAGTTTAGCATACTGTATGTTAATCAGATAATTATTTATTTTTCTATTTATTTTTCTATCTATTTTATTTATTTATATTTAACATTGTTTATTTCTATTTTTTAGCCCACAGCGCTTAATCAAGTTTAATTGTTTACCTTTCATAGGAAAAGAGAAACCTCTGCACTTCGTAATATCTCTTTGCTGCTTTGTGAACGAGAAATTATAAGAATACAGAGCAGATAAAAACAATAGCAGATTGATTGTGATCTTAGATTTGAAGAGGTTAGAAGGAAGCAGTGTAAAGGTGATTAATGTTCTATTCTCAACATGCTTCCATAATAAACTAACATACACATGAAATCTAATGTCCGTGTAGGATTGGTTCAGCATTAAATATGGGTAGTAGTTTGTCACCTGACCTACTCATAAGGTTGATTATTGGATCACCACCATAAACTAGGATAAACGTTGAAGTCTGTGTCGAAGATAAACCACGACTCAATTAGATTTACATTTATAGCATTTGTTAGATGCTTTTATTCAGGGTGACAATTCTCTTAATGCCCTTGCTCAAGGGCCCAATAGCTTGGTTTATTGGGATTTGAACTTATCACTAGAAGTCAAATGTCTTAACCACTGAGCTACTTTTTGGCCTTGTTGTGTAGCCCTGTGGTACTAATTGGCTCTAATGTACATGGTAGATGGGTTTGACCTATTATGCATAGAAACCGATGAGTAACAGTAGATTGGTTGTGGTTATGGAAAACTGTGGTAGGTTAGTTTGCTAAAATAAAAGTGAGTGCAGGCCATAGTGCAGTATGGCACTAGGTAAGGAAGCAGCCGTGCCATTAAAATATAAAATTGTTGATCAAAATAACAATACTTTGCACAATGTGGTTAAGAGGAGCCCAAATCTGGATACAGGGCATAATAGAATGTAATTTTACTTTGTAACCTTAAACTTCCTCTTCTTTTTTTCTGCATGTTGTAATCTGTGTACTTTCCATCATTCATGGCCTTTGTCAGCATTTTTCTGCCATCTGGTGGACATACAGACATTTCAGTGAATTCATGAAGGAGCTAAGTGGATAGTTGGGATGTTTCTGCGGTGGGAAAACTGTCAGGTCATTCTGCAGAAATGCCATGAGTCATTTACAGTGTGGTTTGACCTAAAGGTAGATTGATACTGGGGCAAAAGCTGTAGATGAGAACAAGCGTAATGGCAGGAATGGGGCTGAAACTTCCTTCAAAGCGCGTATCATCACACAATCTCTCTAATGTGAGAGGAACTTGAACACCCCCTACCAGAAATAGCAGCTTAGTATCAACCACTATCCTCCAGACACATACTCATCTATATTTGCAAACTAGGCCTCTACACTTTTGCCTACGCATCATTCATCAGATGATGGAACTCATGCTTTCAATTACAATTGAGGAGAAATATTTGAAGAATTATTTGAGAATTATGATGGAAAATAAAGAACAAAGAGGGTTTTTTTTTTAGCATGAACACATGACAATGCATGTTTATAGTGG
This sequence comes from Silurus glanis, assembly GCA_014706435.1. Lineage (NCBI taxonomy): Eukaryota > Metazoa > Chordata > Actinopteri > Siluriformes > Siluridae > Silurus > Silurus glanis. Next base: position 2,254,723 of record JAAIIK010000080.1, read on the forward strand.
GTAAATAAGTACAATTTTGCTGGTAGCTTCTTACCTACAAGCCAAATGATTAAGCTAGAGTTCACGTTCATAGACTAATAGTGGCATTCCCCTCATATTCACGCCCACCGTGAAAAGAAATGTACCTTTTGACACATACATTTAAAATTTTGTCTTTCTCTAACACTAGTTGCTAGAGGTTCATCCAAGATATTGAGGTTATAATACAAACATTAGATGACATAAATTTACAAAAAAAAAAAAAAAAAAAAAAAAAATGCTGTCTGTGTTAAACAAAAAGCCCCATTTGGGTAGATTCCACTGAGCATTAACATGGCTGAGGAAATAGATAGACTGTTGTACCCAACATAGATGGTGTTAAGACAAGCTCAAAAGTGTTGTCTAGTGAGTCAGAATCATGAAAAGCTGAGTAGTATGCACTTGGTTTTTTCCTTAAAATACATACTTTGCAAAAAAAAATAAAGACAAAGATGAATTACGAGCAAGTCAGTGATTTTCGTTCGGAAGTCACAGCATACATAATGAAGATTCAAATGAAACATGATGCACCATTGCAAAGTGATACGATTTCAAAGTCAATTTGTACCTCCAAACAGAAAAAGAGAGAAATAATAAGAAGCAAAAACTCACAGATTACATAAAAAAACTTGTGAGTAAAACAAGTTTGAGAGAAGCACTTCGTCCTGCAGCATTTTTTTTTATTACAAGGCTGACACCCACAGCCTATAATTCACAGACATATAAAATAATTAGAAGAAATAAAAAATTCATAATCAGCAGAAATGAATAGGACAATATTTCTCAACAGAAAACTGGTAACAGACGATAATAAATTCTTCATTAAGATCATTTAAGTTGATGCTAAGACTCTAATATTGGGCACTTCGAAACGATCACTATTTTTAAGCATAATGATATCCTGTTTAAGCATGGCATCAGTTTAAACACGCTTCCTACACAATTACATCTGAAACAAATGATGTGACTTTTGCCGTACAAATCTAGGCACAGTGCCAAATGCCTGCGTAGTTGTAACACTTCTCAGTGCTCAGAACTTTTAATAGCACTTCCTCAGACCTCAGCGTCTGACTTGAACTCAATATGTGTGATTCCTTCCAAAAATTCTAAAGAACACCCAAAAGACCTTACCATATCAACACTTACACAAGGTTTTTTTATGTTTATTTTCAGTAGCTTTAGCACAAGTCCCTTTTCAAGTTGCTGCTATAGACATAATAACATATTAGAATAAGGGGGGCTTTGCATTTACATGTATGGCATTTTGCAGGTGATTTCATCTATAGTGTTTTACAATTATCTTATTTATACAACTGAGAAATTGGTGGTTAAAAGCCTTACAAAAGTGTACAGCATGGGCAGCTTGGCGGTGCTGGGATTTTGAACTCATGACCTTCAGATAAGAAGTCCAACATCCTAACCACTGACCTACTGTATCACTTCTTCTTTAAATGTAAGCCTGTGAATTGCCATTCATATGAATATGATGTCAGTGCTCCTGTTCATTTTCTGCTTAGATGTTAAACAATTTATCATGGCATTAGTTTTGAACACATGCTTCATACCGGTTAATCCCTGAAACATGTTATGTGACTTTTGCAAAACAAATCTTGGCACAGGAACCAAATGCCTGTCTAAGTCTAACACTTCTCAGTGTTGTCAGTAGTTTCAATACCACTGTAATAAACACTTCCTCAGTATCTGACATAAAAACCTGAACCTACGCAGGGGACTTTAAAGAGGGGATGCTCATAGCAGCTATAGGGTCATTCCAATGTTGATGTGTTAAAAGCAGGCTGCTTTTAAATGGTCATGGCTATTCTAAATGGCAAATGTGTTGTCAGCACACACACACCCACCCACCCACCCACCCACCCTCAAACAAAGATAGGAAAACAGATCTATCTATCTATCTATCTATCTATCTATCTATCTATCTATCTATCTATCTATCTATCTATCTATCTATCTATCTATCTATCTATCTATCTATCTATCTATC
>JAAIIK010000080.1:2263913-2275608 GCA_014706435.1 Silurus glanis
ATGCATTGTAACTTTAATCAAGGCATGCAGATCACATATATACGTATATGTATACATATATATATATATATATATATATATAAATAAAATTACCCATATGTACATTTCCCCACATACATATCGGAGATACATGAGCTTTTTTTCTTGACTGCCTACTCTGGCATTCACATAAACTGACATCATCATCTATTTCTGAGGTGTGATCCCCGAACACTAAGTTATTTCCTTCCTTAATATGTAAAGTGACAAACTACGCCATTTAATGCATTGTAACTTTAATGAAGGCCTGCAGATCACACAAAGCGGCCTAGCTGCAGATGCACCCAGCTTTATGTGGTTCAAGAAAATTATCTTTACCATCCCCAACCTTAGAGAAAATTCTCACAGAGATAATCTAGACCTCTAGCTAATAGCTGCTGTAGTAAATAAATACAGAACCGTATCTGCATGCATTTATTTACAGATAATATACTATTACTAGGCAGCAGATAGTTTTGTGCAGTTATATGTGTGGTTTATATTACATGTCATGGCTTAGAGCATATCTTTCACTGATCTTATCTAATGCCACAAGCCAGTAATAATCAGCACTGAAAGATTAAAAGTTAGCAAATTAACCAGAAGCTATCTGATAAGGACAGAGCCACAATCATGTATCCTGCTTATAACAAGCTTCTTATATATGCTGAATATGTGAGTTTTTGCATACTCTTGTCCTATCAAAGGACAAGAATAAGGCAGATAGTCCCTGAGCAATGCTTCATTTAGAGCAGTATGTTGGTCAGATGTTTCTCAGCTAAGTTCAGTGTGTCTTACCAGATTGGTATCTCAATATTTTTTATATGTCTAATATTACATATAATTATATCTCAATGTCCATATGCATATTTCAATCTCAACCCAATGCAATGCACACAACTCAATTGACATGCTGCAAAAGTTACTATCTGGGAAAGGGGGTGGCGTAAAGTGCTCATATCTATGGTATCTTGTTAATATTTTATTCATTTGAGGTACCACCGTCACCCATTTTTTTATGAAAAGCATTTTTCCATGAAGTCTGCAATTGAGATCAAATCACAGAAGATAGACGCTTTTTTTCTCAGTTATTTCGTGTAAATACGAGTATTCTCAAATATGTCATATTTTGTATCTTTTACATATTCTACCTGCAAATCCATTTAAACCATCATTGGTTAGGTTATAATAGAAACCAATCACTCAGTGAGTGTGTGTATTTTTCAACCAGTGCACTGCTGGGAAAATAATGAGAAGTTGATCATTCTTCAAAGATCACAGTGGGTGGCATCTTCGGCCCATCTGGTCTCTAAAACTGAGATAAGCTGTCACCTCTGAAAAAACTTTGCGGCCATTAAAATTAATATGAAGAGGGGTTTTTTAACACATCACTGAAACCGACAGAAGGACCTGTGGTTAAATGATGCTAAAACACGTTGCAAAGTTTCTGACTACAAGTTAAGTTAATGGAGGAATGTGACGATGTGGTGAAACTTGGAAAGTATGCAGGGCTTTTTTTTTTTTTTCATGTGAACATATCTACAGTAGGTGGTAACCAAAAGTTTATACCCTGATCAGAATTTACGTGGATATGCTATTTTATATGGATTAATTAATCTCAAACCATCACAGATATAATCCATGCAACACGATTATTAATGATAGTTTCCAAAGGGGGAAAAAAAGCACTGCCCACTGATGCTACCTTATGTTATCACTCAGAGTTATGTTGGTAAGGGAAATGAGAATCAAACATAAGTTAAATTTTAAAAGACAGCCACACTACAGAAATCTGGATGTTGATCTAGACACCTAAAATGGTGACCTGATGTGACATAAGAGAGAAACCATGACTGAGGGAACTCATAGCTTCTGTCTGACTCCAGATACGCTTCTGTGTGGTTATACAGCACATCATTACAGTGTACAGTCAAACAGAGAAACAATATTAAAAGTGTTAAATATAATGTTCAGTATGAGATATAAACAGTATTCTCATACTGAACATATAATTGAACTGTTTTGGTACAAAAGTCCTGACATAAAATTACCATACAGACCAAACAGACATTTTCTTATTGCAATTAGCTGATAATCATATCCTAACAAGTTCCTTGTTAATTAAAGCATGGCCTTTTTTTTTTTTTTTTTTAAATAAGGTTATGTTTAATGATGCGGGATGTCCCTGTAACAGTTCCTGTTCCTTTTAGACTTACATTATGGCAACTATAAACAGTCATTACCTCACCAGTCTCTTACTTTTCTTTCTCGCTCTCAAATGTAACAAATACATTAAAAAAGTATAAATAAAACATGTAAAAACACAAAGACATCTGTCCTGGAGACGGAGCCAAGGTGACTGTGATCTTGACTGTTAATACAGACCAAATCTCCTTCATCAGCAATTTTACATAATTATTTGTTGAATAGCATTTTAAAAATAATTATGTGAAGATGTCGCAGTAAATTATTGTTACTGTAGAAACTGTAACCTATTGGATCAAGTGCATCAATATAAACCTTTGTAAATTTCTCTGGTCTCTTTCTTTGGTCTCTGAAGCCATGAAATGCTTTGATGAAACAGACTATGGATAAAAATGATAAAGTTATTAGAATTGCCAGCCCCAGAAACTGCTGATTTACATAAATGCTTCACAGAGTTCAAGTGGTAGACATATTTTAACTTCCACTTTTCAGAGGTGACTGCATGAGAAATTCATGATATTGTGGCAAAGGAACCATTACTTCGGATGAACGACAAGCATCACTTATGCTTATCACTTATCACTTATCACTTATCACTTCCTGGTTCGGGAACAGCACCATGCAGGACAGACGAGCCCTCCAGAGGGTGGTGCGTTCAGCTGAACGTACCATCCACACTGAGCTCCCTAACCTGCAGGACATCTATAGCACGCGGTGCTGGACCAGAGCTAGGAAGATTATGAAGGACCTCAGCCATCCGAATAATGGACTCTTTTCTCTGTTGCGTTCGGGAAAACGCTTCCGCTCCCTGAAAGCGAACACAGAGAGAATGAGGAGGAGCTTCTTCCCGCAGGCCATTCGGTGTTTAAACCAGGAAACACCCAGGATCTAGAACTGGCCCACTCTCTCCATCATCACACTTCTCTGTACATATCTCACCTTCGCACCACGTCACTTTAAACATATCTCACCGTTCGCACCACGACACTTTAAACTCTGGACTTGCACAGCACAGTGCGCTTTTTTATTTTATTCATACCACACCATATTGCACATGGACACTTTACGGACCTTTACACCACACCATACCGCACACGGACACTTTATGGACAACCCACCACAAATTGTCTATTGTTTACATTTTTACTACACATTGTTTACTGTTTATATGTATATTTGTTTCATACAATTATCTTTTTATATATCTTTATACCTTATATTCTTTTATTTTATTTTATTTATTTTTATTTTATTTTATATAGTTTTTCTTATACCTTATACTTATTTATCTGCCTTCTTTTCTTTTCCCCCATCCTATTCCCTCATGCCGGACCATCGTATAAAGCATTTCACTACATGTCGTACCCTGTATGTATGTGTATGTGATGAATAAAATTTGATTTGAATTTGAAGCAGAAGTGACTCAAGAAAGACAATAAATGGACATTAGATCAGAGGAAAACTGTATTTTGGTCTAATGATTGGACATTTAAGGTTTTAACCAGTCTTCTTTGTTAGACGTACGGAAGGAGAATGGATGGGTCCCGAATGTCTGCTTCCCACTGTGAAGCATGGAAGAGGAGGTGTGATGTTTTAAAGGTGTTTTGCTGGTGACACTGTTGATGATTTAGTTCAAACTGAGGGCACACTTAACCAGTATGGCTTTCATAGCATTTTGCAGCAACATGCCATACCATTTGGTTTTCACTTAGTGGGACCATCATTTGTTTTCCAAAAAGAGAATGAACCGAAACACAACTTTAGGTTATTTAAGAGCTATTTGTTTGAAAAATAGAGTGATGGAGTGCTGCATCAGATGACCTGGCCTACAAAATCACATGATCTAAATCCAGTTGAGAAGGTTTACGATGAGTTGGACCGGACAGTGAATGCAGCCAACAAGTACTCAACACCTCTGGGAACTCCTTTAAGATTGTTAGAAAACCATTCCATTTTCCATTCCAGGTGAATACCTAATGAGGCGGACTGACAGAATGCCTAGAATGTGCAAAGCTGTCAATAAAGCAAAAGGTGGCTTCTTTGAAAAATTGAAAATATAAAACATATTCTGGGTTATTTAACACACTTTTATTGACTACATATGTCCATTGCCGTTCTGTCATAATTTTAGTGCCTTCAATATTAATATAACTTTTTGAAACTAATAAAAATAAAGAAAAACTGTTGAATATATGTATGTAAACCTTCACATGTTTAAAAATGTTCCATGACCTGAATGCTTAGTGGTTTCTGCACTGGGTTTTTTTTTCTATCAGAGCTTCCTGTGTGGTGTATATAAAGACAGGCAGACACAGAAAACAATATCACTAGAAAGTGTCTCTGAGAAGGGGAACCATGAGGAAGACACTCATTTTTTTGCTCACACTGTCGCTGAGCCTATCAGCGGCCATCCCTAAGTTTGAACATACCTTCAAACAAATCTTTAACGATCTGAAGCAGCTGAATAAAATCCTCCACAGCGAATCTGTAAGTAAATAACTAATGCTTCAATTTCACATAATTTTGTGTTTTGATATTAGATATAAACTGTCACAGTGTCTCTCGTTTGAGCACGTATTTATAATTCTTGCATAACTAGTATCTATTACTAATGGAGCTGTTCATATATGACTCTCTTTCTCTCTCTCTCTCTCTCTCTCTCTCTCTCTCTCTCTCTCTCTCTCTTTCTTTCTTTCTTTCTTTAGATCCCACATGCATATTCCATCCAAAAGGAAAGTCTCCCAAAAAACTGGAACGTATGTGTATTTAAATCTAGAAATACAACCTATCATTAGTTTTCTATCTAACCTATCTTTAGTTAAACGGTAATGCATATTAACAATTTTATTCTTATTATCCCACACTAGTGTAGTGCCTCCAAAGATGCCATTAAAAATCTAAAAGCGGCCCTGGACAATGTCACAGTACCTGAAGCCTCTAAATACATCCTAAAAACTGTCAAGGAAAATCTAAAGGAAATTAATACTTTACTGAAAACGCAGACAATGACGGTAGGTTTATGATTTTACCATTAAAAATTACTAAACCAATATTAACATTATGAATGGACTTATGAATGTCAGCATACTAGTTTGTAATAAGTCGTAAAATAAGTCTTTTTTAAATCTTTTTGTACCTAAAATATTTTTTTATTAAGTATTAGATTGTTGATGATTTTTTTATTTCTCTTCTTAAAGGGGACTAACCTTTGCTCGAACTTACGGCGTAGCAAACACCCTTTGGAAAACTACTTACACGTCCTACAGTGCCTTTTCCGTAACTGCACTGTTACCCCGATGCAAAGCTAACTTGTGATCCTAACTTATATAAAATAACTATTTATTGTGAAAATGATATTTATTTATTATTTTATGTATTTATTAGTAACTTAATGATATTATGTTTTAAAAGAGGTACAATGTCTTAATTGAATGTAAACAAAATGGTAAATATTGCAAGAATGCAATTTCTGTTTGAAATGTATTGCAACAATACAGCATATTAAATGTTTACAAACATACAGTAGAACGGTGAGGATAGACTTTTTATCTTGGAGGTTTAATCCACCTGACTGTAGTCGCTATGCAACATTTATTTTATGATGACAACTGATCTCCTGATGCTGATTTCATTCAACAGTTGCACAGTTCTACATTAAAAGCGATGCATGTTCTATACTTCTTATAAGAGTTAATAAAAACTTTATTTATTTTAATATGTGGTGTGAAGTTTTATGAAAACAGCTTAAAATACGTTTTTTTTTACAGAACAGTGCTCTCTGCTGGAGGAGGAACTATATGCTATAGTACAACTTAGCTTATTCATTATATGAAAGCCAAGGGGAACCTGAAGAATTTAGACATAACAAAACAAATCCAAGCATAAGTACTTAAGAATGTCATCTGATTACCAGGAATTCTAACACGCTATGGCAATTTTCTTAGAAATCAAAACAATCAATGTATAAGGCTCTAGCTCTGCGTTATGTAGCAGATCAAAATGGAGAAGCCACGTTAAAAACTTTTTAATGATAAAAAATAGATGGTGCTCAAATAGAGAAAGAACTAACTGAACTAATTCATGCATAAAATATGTCAAATACTAAATTCATAAAAAAAAAAAAAGCTACATCAGAGAAAAAATAATAGTTTGATAACTTCTATGTTCTAATCAAAAGGCTCTTCTCTGTTCTGGCACCGAGGTGGTGGAATGAACTTCCCCTAGATGTCCAAACAGCAACGGTTGAAGAGCTACTTGTTCCTGAAACACTTAAATTTTGCAAGTTTGCGTTATAGTTTGCGTTATAGTGTGATTTCTCTTAAGTTTGTAATCCCGCGTACCAGTGTAGATTTATTCATTGCTAGAGCACTTTTGTAGTCGCTCTGGAAAAGGGCGTCTGCTAAATGCCATAAATGTAAATGTAATCAGAGTGACAATGGACCACCAGAGGCAAATTAGAGTAGTCTATCTAAATGTTCTGCAAGCTTGGAGGTATTTGGAGAACCTCTAGAAAGCATGTAGATAGAAACTTCACATAGATAGGGAACCCGGAAGCGGTAAAGGGGGCAATGCTTCTTGCTGTAATTTCATGTCGGACTTCTCCTGAAAGACTCTTAAGAAACAAGAAACTGAGTGATATGCATTGCTTAAGTGTGCTAGTCTATTTCCTAGCCAGCCATGATCCCAGAGCCAATTCAAGAAATTCTGTGATCGCTGAGAAGCACCTTTACTGCCACTCCTTTATTACATTAGTCAAAGTGTCTATGTCTTAAATCTGTTTGAGGACATTTTCATCATTTTCCCCTTACAGGTTTCATTTGTCTCATACACAGTTACAAAAGGTACAACATTTACTGCAATTCAAACAGGTCAGTGCAGGGACTCACTGTTTACAAAAAAGAATATGGAAAGAGAAAATAGAGGGGAAAAAAGGATGTAATAGGTAAAATAGAAAGATGTATTGGAAGGTTGGAGTCGGGTACTCTGCCATGTGAAATCTATAGTGGTGTGCATATTGAGAGATGTAACTGATTTCTATGCTGTGATTTTCCTGCACTGAAGCATGATAAGCCTTAGAATTTGCGATTGTATAGATGTACTTTTTATCATATCTGCTTATACACAATTCTCATGAGTTATGGCCACTGGATTTCACTCACATACTCAGGACACGGACTATAATTTTTAACCTGACTGATAGTGATAGTGAAGTGACAAGCAGGGCTGTACAGTCTTAGAGTGTGCTGCAGTGATTTAATGTTTCAAACCCTATACATGAGACTGCACACACACACACAAGTATTTATCTGGTGCTACATGTGGAAATGTTTGGTGGGGAAGATCTATGAGAATGATACAAATAAAACCTCCTTGAGTAAATGTTCCACTGATGGCATTTTTAAGTGTTAATATTTTTTTGTTTTCCTTCATTCATTTTGTAATTAAATAACACAATTACATATGATATGTATTAAGCAAGGCATAAAACACCATACAGTATGCTCTTATAGTTGATAATCAATAATAGATATGGAGTGATGTGACCTGACACATTGGAAAGTTACTGTTACCATACTGCCTCTTTTATTTCACAGCAGTTAGTCAACTTTCATTTTTTATATATCGGAGAATTACTTTTTATACATTTTGTCTATTAAATGCTGTAGAATTTGAAATGTTGAGGGATTTCCTCAAAATTTAGTTACTTTTAGGTTATAACATAGTTTTCTCACCAGCATCTCTGTTATCTCTCTCTTGAGTTGAATCATACAACATTTCATCTTACTGACAAGTCACATGCTCCCTCCTAAAGACTTTCCAATGTCTGAAAACTTGAAGAAACAGTTTTACCACTGACTGACTTTTACAAAGTGCTGACACAGAATACAAACTAACTTGTTAGTGCAACTGTGCCGAGATCAACCACACAGATAACATCTGCTAAGTGGAGGTTGTATTTCCACCTTTGCATGAGTTTATATATTACACAAACACCTAGTAGGCCTTTATAGCGGAAGTGATGAGTTTGAGTCTACCTACCAAAAAGAAGTGGCCCTTCTGGCTATGTGATGTACTGCAAAAAGGTGTTGATTGATTTTCATGAGAAACCACCTCTGTGTTTTCATAGGTCAAGCAATGAGCTGGAAAAAAAATCATCATGTACCCCACGTACCTGGGAACTATCCGTTTCTGAAACTCCCTGCAAGTAAAGAGTACTTCTCCATCACAAACAAAACAACATCTGAACAATTGAGGTCATTCATCATTATTATTATGCTATTATTATCTACCCTTGTAGATAATGTGTTTTATACACATATTAATACTATTATTATCCTTTTGTTAACATTAACATGCAAAAAAGTTGTAACTTTATTAATTGACTGAATAATTAGGCGTTTTGCATAGGTGTTTTATAGTGATACATGAGAATAATCTTGAAGGATCTATCGTTGTTGCTTCTCTCTTTTACTTACATGTGAATTGTGACATCAATGGTGCAGTATTGTGAGATAGAAGGGAAACCCCTTGTCTGCCACAGTGATTAAGTGTGTGTGTGTGAGAGAGAGAGAGAGAGAGAGAGAGAGAGAGAGGGTGTAGGTCACTACTTATTTGTATTTTTGCATTACTATGTTTTATTTTTAACCATCCCCTTATTAAGTAAGTGAAGGAGATGGTCAAGACTGTGAAGGGCAGACATATGTGCTATTTTATATGACAGTGAGCACAAGTGCGAGACCAGCTGCAGGTTGCTCCTCTGATCATCCCCTTGATTGTGTGTTTGAAGTGGTGATTTACGGGTGGCCACTGGCCATCTTGGTCCTTCTTTGATGCTTTTTTAAAAGCAGGTCCACATTTATTACTTCAGCCCCCCAAAAAATATCAGAGACTGCACCTGTGCTTTCCTCTCGCGATATCTCTCTCTCGCTTTCTCTCTCCCTCTCCCTCTCTTTTTCTCAAAGTGTAAACCAGGTGACCTACATGAAAGGAAACATTTATTAAGCATTATTGATTATACTGTTATTCTCCACTTAGGACCTGAAATTGTACAGTGGCTGCGAGGACTGAACAAAGTGTGAGTACTAAAATGTAAAAATAGTTTGAGACTTATAAGAAAAACTCAGGACCATAGTCATACTGTTACAGCTTCTGCAAGCTGCTCTTGTCAACCATTGCACTATATGTTATACAAACCCGATTCCAAAAAAGTTGGGACACTGAACAAATTGTGAATAAAAACAGAATGCAATGATGTGGAAATTTCAAATTTCAATATTTTATTCAGAATACAACATAGATGACATATCGAATGTTTAAACTGAGAAAATGTATCATTTTAAGGGAAAAATATGTTGATTTCAAATTTCATGGCATCAACACATCTCAAAAAAGTTGGGACAAGGCCATGTTTACCACTGTGTGGCATCCCCTCTTCTTTTTATAACAGTCTGCAAATGTCTGGGGACTGAGGAGACAAGTTGCTCAAGTTTAGGAATAGGAATGTTGTCCCATTCTTGTCTAATACAGGCTTCTAGTTGCTCAACTGTCTTAGGTCTTCTTTGTCGCATCTTCCTCTTTATGATGCACCAAATGTTTTCTATGGGTGAAAGATCTGGACTGCAGGCTGGCCATTTCAGTACCCGGATCCTTCTTCTACGCAGCCATGATGTTGTAATTGATGCGGTATGTGGTCTGGCATTGTCATGTTGGAAAATGCAAGGTCTTCCCTGAAAGAGACGACGTCTGGATGGGAGCATATGTTGTTCTAGAACTTGGATATACCTTTTAGCATTGATGGTGCCTTTCCAAATGTGTAAGCTGCCCATGCCACACACACTCATGCAACCCCATACCATCAGAGATGCAGGCTTCTGAATTGAGCGCTTATAACAACTTGGGTTGTCATTATCCTCTTTAGTCCGGATGCAAAAAGAACTTTACATTTTGATTCGTCTGACCACAGAACAGTTTTCCACTTTGCCACAGTCCATTTTAAATTATCCTTGGCCCAGAGAAAACGCCTGCGCTTCTGGATCATGTTTAGATATGGCTTCTTTTTTGACCTATAGAGTTTTAGCTGGCAATGGCGAATGGCACAGTGGATTGTGTTCACCGACAATGTTTTCTGGAAGTATTTCTGAGCCCATGTTGTGATTTCCATTACAGCAGCGTTCCTGTATGTGATGCAGTGCCGTCTAAGGGCCCGAAGATCACGGACATCCAGTATGGTTTACCGGCCTTGAACCTTACGCACAGAGATTGTTCCAGATTCTCTGAATCTTTGGATGATATTATGCACTGTAGGTGATGATAACTTCAATATCTTTGCAGTTTTTTTCTGAGAAACTCCTTTCTGATATTGCTCCACTATTTTTCGCTGCAGCATTGGGGGAATTGGTGATCCTCTGCCCATCTTGACTTCTGAGAGACACTGCCACTCTGAGAGGTTCTTTTTATACCCAATCATATGGCCAATTGACCTAATAAGTTGCAAATTGGTCCTCCAGCTGTTCCTTATGTGTACATTTAACTTTTCCGGCCTTTAATTGCTACCTGTGTAGCTCTCATGAAATCCAAAATAAGCCAATATTTGGCAAGACATTTCAAAATGTCTCACGTTTAACATTTGATAATGTTATCTATATTCTATTGTGAATAAAATATAAGTTTATGCGATTTGTAAATTATTGCATTCCTTTTTTATTCACAATTTGTACAGTGTCCCAACTTTTTTGTAATCGGGTTTGTAGATTATTACAGTGTAAAGTATCAGTGAATATATTAATATATACTATATACTAGAGTTAACACAATGCAACACAAAGTACGACTACAGGCGTGTTGTAATTAAAAAAATCATTGAATATCAGTATCTTGATGTTCATAAAGTGCTTATCAAAAGTTTGGATATAGTTAGTCTTTTGTTTTTTGTTTTTGAGAGACAAATGCACAATCTTTTTGTTTCTATGCAATGAACTAGTAAATTTAACAGTATAAAGATGTACTTGGACAAAAACAAATATATAAATGTACAGATGTTTAACTTTATTCTCATTCAGTAAATCCTCCCTTAGCATGAATAACAACTTTACACACTTTTGTCATCTGGATAGTTAATTTCTCCAATCATTCAGATGAAATACTTTGTAATGCCGCTTGTAAATCTTGCTAGATGAGTTCTTCTCTGGTTGGATATTTCTTCTGCCATTCATCCCAGATGATCCAGATCATCCCAGAGCAGAACAGTAGGATTTAGGTGCAGTGACTGTGGAGGTGAGGAAGTCTGCTAACACCTTCTCTCCTGTTCTCCAGCTTACATAATGTTCTTCTTTTAGAGTCTAAATTGTCAAATTTTGACTTATCCTACGACAGAAAATTTTTTTTATCTATCTATCTATCTATCTATCTATCTATCTATCTATCTATCTGTCTGTCTGTCTGTCTGTCTGTCTGTCTGTCTGTCTGTCTGTCT
>JAAIIK010000080.1:2275618-2309770 GCA_014706435.1 Silurus glanis
TCTGTCTGTCTGTCTGTCTGTCTGTCTGTCTGTCTGTCTGTCTGTCTGTCTGTCTGTCTAGTATTGAGATCCCCTTTCACCTTCTTCAATTTTATATTGCATCCTGCTACTACAATCGTTGTTTTTTTTTTTCTCATTAATATACACTTAGTATCCCATGATGACACAGTGAAAACAGAATTCTAGAAATGTCTGTGTATAATAAACAAATCACAAAACCTGAAATATCACATGCACATATCTATTCAGACCCTTCGCAAACACGCTCAGGTGCCGCCCAATTCTCTTGTTTGTTGCTGAGATGTTTCTACCTCTTGACCGGAGTCTACCTGTGGAAAAGGTTATTGATTGGAAGTGGTTTAGAAAGGCACACACCTCTCTATAAAAGGCCACACAGTTGACAATGAATTTATATAAATATATGCATCTCTCTGGTTAAGAGGTAGGTATTTCTGCTACCATTTGTCTGAACAACTGACTAATCAGCTGTGTGTTTAACTTATGAAAATGATGTCACTTTTTGTAAATACCCTTTTAACCTATATGGAAACATGACGCTTAATCAGGAAATCATGACTAGCATACTGTTTCACATTGTTTGCAAGCAATTACATCCGGAAATCTATGACACACAGGTGTAATTTTTAGTTCCTGTTTGGGGTTTGCAGAGTCAAACCGTTTATATGCCCACTCACCAAACTGACCTAACTCTTCCTCTAGACATCTGTCTGAAAAAAATATCTCAATCTTTTACACTAATAAAACCAAACTTAATCTTTATCTCCCACTTTCTCAATGAAACTAGCCACTTTGATTTAAAGCTTTTAAAAGACATTTTCAACATATGTTGTTTAGCCACATGTGGATTCCAAGACATAATTTTTTTTTTTATATTTCAATAAATTCTCTAGGGTCATGAAGTTTTGATCTGTGTGGGAAAGTTCGACTGCGAGCAATTCATTGATTACTCTTTGGTATTTTCATCATTTATTTTCACAAGTGACAACGCCAATGTTTCATCATTATTATTTTTTTTACACATGCACAGGACAGGAAGTGAAGAGAATGTGACTGCTTCCCAAAAAAGCACTGCTTCCACCTATTTTTGTTATTTGGTCATAGAGTAATTTTCTTAATTCAGTAACTTTTCAGAAAAGTGCTAAGTAATAGCATTGTTACGTACACACACTTTATATTTGGGTCACGATTCGGGTAATTTTTCGGTACTGATTGTGGGAAGAGATGCAAAACATAAACTGGCTTGTCCTTTTATTTTTTAATGCAGTTTGTCATTTTTAACAATTGTGAACATCAACAGTTACATTAAAACAATTTTTAAATAAAATGCCTGGTTGGTTAAATAATATATAAAATAATATTTCATAAAATGTTATAATAATAAAACAAAAATAAAATAGACAAAAAAAAAAAATCAAGTTAATGCAATACACAATACACATGCAGCACAATACACACTGCATTAATCGTGCTCGAGCTAAAACAGGCCCCAAGAACTAAATCCAATTCATCAACATGCAACTGACACACTTGCTACATAGACAATGAGAGCAAAACCTAATGTGGATATGTGTACTAGTTTTTCTGAGTTTTGTGCTATTCACTGAGGTCATGATGTACCATATGTTCTATCATAATAAATAATTCATATGACTTGATGGCAGTGGTGTCCCACGCGGTGCAATCTGACGTCCTTCTGCTGATAGAGTCCATCAGTGGGAGATGCGCTGGGATTTTTTTACCATGTTTTCTTCCTGTTTTTGTTGGTAAAGCTTGTGTGTATTTAATTATTAATTTAGAGCTCTTTTCTGCATTGTATTTGTGTTTGGGTTGCATTGTTTCTATCTACAGACTTGGTCAATTTTACAGAAGCAAGTCAGGGTACTTAACCAATGAAGGCATGACTACCATCAACTAGCCATAATAATAATAAAAATAATAATAATAATAATAAAAATAATAATAATAATAATACTTTTATTATTAATAATAATACTTTTATTATGAATAATAATGATTAAATAATTATATGAGTAAACAAAAATTGATCATGCTAATAACATTTTACCTTTTGCCAGAGCTACCATTCTTTTCCTCCTTCTGTAGTAAACCTCGAGTACATCACCTACTATCTCTAAGATATCCCTCAGAGCTCTGTAACAAACTCATCAATAGGTTTAAAAAAGATACAGGGAAAAATACATTACAGTAACTTGATGGCTTAATGCTGTTTCTACTCCATACCACCACCGCAGCTGGTACAAAATAAAATGTGACTATGTGACAAGATAGCAAATGCATTGGTTTGACAGCAGGGGCAGTAAATATGAAGGAATCATAACAATGCCTCTTTTACTGCAGCTACTATGAAAATAATTTGTCCGACAAAAAAGTACAATACAATCAAACATTCTGTATTTGTGTTATGTCATGTTAGCCACCCACAAATAAGTATTTGGAACCGTCATAAAAAAACCTGAAATCCCCACCAAGCTACGCCTCCGCCTGTGTACTCAAAAAATGAACTGAACAAAAACCATGAACTTATTGAATTCCCTTTTTTTTTTTTTTAAATGGCAATGAAGTATTGTTTGGGTGTGGGTGTGGAAGTATTTATCTGTACCCGTAAGCCTACTCATTCCTTTTTTTATCCCCAGCCCCCTCTATAACCTCCTCTGCAACACGCCTGTACATGTGAAAGGGGAACTCAGCGTCAAAACCATTGGCCTACAGTTTATTTATATGTGCCATTTCAGTCTCAAAGCCATAAATCAACACACAAGGCATGTGATAATATTGTCCAAACACATTCGCTCCCATTTGAGGCATGGATTTATGAATGTATGTTATTATATATATATATATATATATATATATACATATAATTTAATGACTTGCATGTTAGGTTACAGGCATACATTCATAAATTCAGGCTTGCATATGCTGCACTTATGTAATCCAAGCAATCAGTCCAAAGGTGTGTGTGTGTGTGTGTGTGTGTGTGTGTGTGTGTGTGTGCGCTTTGAGACTGCAAAGCATAAAAACAACTGAAGGTGAAAAATATCTACATTTTAGAATAATTCTTCAAATGACAAAGCAGATCAAAAAAGTATGCTGCAGTTTCTTCTGTACTTCTCTTGAAATGCTGATTTAGTAAACTGCTACATTTTTTTTTTACTGTATTTGTGTTTCCCTGATATACATGTGTAAGGTATCTCATACATAAACCCTTTCTCTCTACTCTGGTTAAAGAGTTCTCAAATCAGATAAAGGCTTAGTGGCTCTGTCGCTAAAACGAAGTACTGTTTCATAAACAGGAAAAAAAAAATCTTTATCCCTATAGGAATGGTAAAGTCAAAACCACCTAACTAAGTGACTATCACTCTTGTTAGTGAAATTTCCTGAAGACATGGGACATGCAGTATGATAAAGACGACATGCTACACTGATGCTGGTTGAAGATGGACGTAGTTGAAGTGTATTTAGGGCATTTAATGTCAATCTAATCTAAAATAAAGAACAGACACAGTAGCATTAATGCATTCAGTCTAGTAGTCAGCCCTCAAAAAAGGCCATGATTGTACAATGCACTGTCATGAGAAACACAAACGTATACTTAATGTTGCAGACTCACATGCAGGCTTGCATATGTTGCACTTATGTAGTACAAGCAATCAGTCCAAAAGTATAATATTATGACTCCATGCCTGTTTTTTTTACATGTAGGTACCCTGTTTTAGAAGATCGGTATGGATTGAATGGTCTCTGTGCTGAACTGGCACAAAAGCTGCTGTCTGAGTCAACAGTATAATATAAGTGCCAAGGACCTGAGGAGAATTAAGGTGCAAAATATGGCCAAGATGTTTGATGTGAAGTTTGTAAAATCAAATCCCAGCACTACCAAGCTGTCACTGCTGGGCCCTTGAGCAGAGTGCTTAACCCTCAACTGCTCATCTGTATAAATAAGTAAGTCTATATGGATAAGGTCTGCCAAAGCATGTAATTTCTTCTTGACAACAGTGTATAAACACGTTACTTGCAGGTCCTGTACTGTATGTGAATTAGCAAACAGGGAAAAAAATAAAAGCACTAAAATGAGCACCTCTATTGTACTTGTAAATGCAAAGCAGGGTTTTAGTGTAAGAATGCTCATACCCAAATAAGAATCTCTTGATGGATTCCACAAACAGCTTCTATAAGTTAATAATTAAGCTGTGATAAATAAGAACAAAAGTAAGAATATCTGTCAAACGGTTTCAATGCAGATGTAAATGCAAATAAGACAATGTTTTTAGACATCCGTTTTACAGGTAATTACTGGATATACTGTCATTTTGTTAATCTCACCTAGTGAGTAACCATTAAATAAAACATTTTTTTGCCTAAAAGTTTCAACCATGAACATTGAGATACAGCTTTCATACAGCTTTTCACTTTGATAGTCATCCATTTTTTTTTTAGCATGATGTGCTGATTAAAATTCCACAAAGCTTTTGGAGGATCTTTAAAAGAATCACTTCCAATAGTAAGAACATTCATGGAAGAACATATTTACATGTAACATGATGGTTATAACTTTAATAGAACATAACCAAAGGTGGGAAGTAACGAAGTATTTGTACTTTGTACCTTTGGTTATGTACCTAAGTAGATTTTTATGGTATCAGTACTTCACTATTTATTTTTTGTACAACTTTTTACTTTTACTCATTACATCTTTACACACATATGCACTTTCTACTTCTTACAATTCCAAACCAGGCTTGTTACTTTAGTTTTAATCTATTTAGTGCATTTTTTAAAATTATTATTATTGCATGTCATTTTCAGTCTATCAATCTATTTCTTGTCATTGTGCGGCTTTTTCAATCTACCACTGGTGTATCATTTCCTGGCTCTCACACACCACAGACGTAGGCTAGTTTACAAAGCGAACAACGAGCAAGTCAGAAGGCAACAAGAAGTTTGGGCTTCATGTGAATGGAGAGACGGAGTCAACGATGTAAATATGACTAAGAGCAGAGACATTTCTGATCACCTGAGCAGAATCATCATCATCTTTTCTCTGACTGTGTTCTATATGGTGGATGTTCAGCCTGGATACATTCATTACTTAACAAAATCTGAAAATCGTTTTGAATTAATATATTAATTAGGGCTGTCAAAATTAAAAAATGTTTAACGCAAATTCATTTTTTTAAACGCGTGATGAATGCAGCGCACATTTGTTTGACCATTTTTAATAAAGAATTCTCACCGATATAAAACTAAATAAACTCCACCGAATTTTTTTTTTTTTAATGAGTGAACGTGTTTTACTGATGCGCCAAGTCGCAAATCAACACCAAAATCTGCCATGATGCACACAATTTACCCTCTGAGGTCGACAAACGCACCGGCACATTTTGTGACATTTTTTCCCTCATAACGCTGAAACAAACTGACATTACTCTGTTTTTTTGATCATACATAGAAGAGCAATAGATCATTCAAATCTATTGAGGGTTGACTTTTATTTGTACACACTCATAATAACAACAAAACACTGTTGCTTATGTAAAATCAAGAAAAAACACAGGGGGAGCTCTCTGCTTTAGCTGTCATCTCTCGTCACAAATATAAATAAAACAACCTGAATGTCAGTAAATTCCTGCCTCACAGACATAATAAATATATGTATAGAGATCTTAAATGTCTACTTTTAAATGATCCAATTCACATCTAAATATTCTCTGATTATGTAATGCGTATTAAAGTTAGAAGAGGAAGAGTTTCTCCGGTATCCCAAAAGATAAACTCCCGAGAGAAATAGTTGTGAAAGGAAGGAGGAAGACAGTGAACAATGGCTTACTTGGTCGGCTACTGTTTAGATACAAGCCGTTGTAACGCGTTGAGTCTGGGTGAAGGGAGAGCTCGCTAACTCCAGTTGCAACAGAAATCATATAAGCACAGACAGGTTTCCAAAACTCGTGCTTTTTTATTTTTCTTGGCAACAGCGTTACGGGTTAGTCAAAGAAACTTAGAAATGAGCATCAGAAAATAATAAGGACATATTCCTCGTCTTGAACACACGCAGTAATACTGGAAAAATGCAGTGCCAGGCTATTCCCAAAATACCGCTATGCTCCTAAAGGAAGCGCAACATATTTCACCCGTTATACCGTGTGTAACGTGTCTTTCGTTAAAGCCTGTGTAAAGTTCATTAGTGTAGATTAGCGGCTTATTTATGTTAAAAATAAAAATATTTGTAAAATTCAGTGGGTGCGGCTTATATATGGGTGCGCTTTATAGTCCGGAAATTACGGTACATTTAGAACAGATAAAACTATTAAGTTGCGATTAATCACGAGTTAACTCATGACAATCATGCGATTAATCATGATTAAATGGTATAATCGATTGACAAACCTAATATTAATATGATGTGAGTCCATTTACCAGCGTGACTCTAAAACAGGTTGTAGTAATGACTACTTTTTACTTAAGTACATGTACAGAGCCCAAACTTCTTTACTTTAACTTGAGCGAAAAAGTGTAATCAGTATTTCAACTTTTACCCAAGTCTCTAGAATTGAGTAATGTGTACTTTTGCCACCTCTGGACATAAACGAGAATTAACATATTAAGTTAATATTTTGAGGCCACAAATAATTATGTTGAAACTAAGGTCAAAATCCCAGACTGTGTAATTTGAGTTCAAAGTAATATTTGGTGGATCGCCATATTTAATATTTGGTCTTGGCCTAATTATAAGGCAAAATTGAATTGAAAAGCAGATTTGCTTTGCAGATTTGCTTAACATAATGCAGACCCATGGTACATACATGTCACAATGCCAGTCCAGTATGTCTTGATCTAAGATCATTCTTCTGTGCTTTTTTATGCAAATAGTTATGTATTGCATGTCAATAAAGGGGTAGCTCAGTGGTTAAGCTATTGGACTTAACCGATTGAAAGGTCATGACTTCAAATTCCAGCACCACCAAGCTGCCACTGATGGGCTTTTGAGCAAGGCTGTTAACCCACAAGTGCTTGGTTGTATAAATAAGATTGTAAGCATGAATAAGGGCATCTGCTAAATACAGCAAATGTAAAATATTTCTTAAAATATTTATTATGTGGGCTTATATGATTAATTAATAAATTATTAATTAGCATGTCACTTCATATAAACCAAGTTAAAGTGTCAAATTATTAAATAAGCTCTAATATATTTTGCCTTATAAAATAGCAAGTTGATGCTATGTACTGTATAGTCCTCAAATGGTTTAAAACATTTGTTTATTTATTCCAACTTACAGTGAGGAAAAAATAGCAATTGTTTTTTGCATCACAAAAAAAGTCACTTCTGGATTTGTATACTACGTATTCAGGATATGTTTATTCTGTCTGCTAAATCTCACAGCAGGATTTACTGTATGTTTATTTGCAGCATTTAAAATAGCATATGCTACATGGGGTCATGTGCAAAAATGCGCAAGGGCAAGAATGTTATGCTTGGTGGAAATGCTGGCTTGATCCCTGTGAGGATTCAAAACAAAGCAAGCAGTTATTTAACATATCAATAGTGAATCAGCCACTTGTGTGAATTTGACCTTATGCTGCATTCACTTCTTCTTCTTCTTTTGGCTGCTCCCATTAGGGGTCTCCACAGCGGATCATCTGGCTCCATACTACTCTGTCCTCTACATGTCAAGTTTCAAGTCAAGTCAAGTTTATTTCTATAGCGCTTTTCACAACAGACATTGTTTCAAAGCAGCTTTACAGAAATTAAGAGTTAAGGTGAACGGTGTGTATTTATCCCTGATGAGCGGCCATGGCGACTGTGGCAAGGAAAAACTCCCTTAGATGTCATGAGGAAGGTACCTTGAGAGGAACCAGACTCAAAAGGGGAACCCATCCTCGTTTGGGTGACATCAAGAGTGTAATTATAATCTTTAAACAATACAGAACACTGGAGAGTGAGAACTAACATGAGCACTGGAATGTAAGATTATTAGTAATGATCTTTCTACAGTCTTATACAGTCATTATGGTTATAAAAGTAGGAGCTACTGAGCAACTCATAAAATAGCTCAACATTTGTGATCATCACAGATTCAACACCAGCTTCTCCATGCCAGAGCCTTTAAACACTCAAGGAGGTCCAATGTCAACACTCCACATGAAGTGGGATCCAATTGGCACTGGTACGTCTCTAGATGGTACGGGATGTTTGCGGGGTCGGCATCTACTTCTTTAAAGGTCCACAATCTTCATAAGGTGGGACGTGACTGTGTCCTGCTTCCTCTCCCGTACGCGCCCCGCCCGTCCGGAGCTCCTCGCCATCATACTAATTCAAGACACCTGTCCCTCGTTACACACAGCGCATTTAAACACTTCACTCACTCCACTCCAGCATCCGTTATTGTTTATGTTGGACTCTGTGTGTTTGCTTGCTACGGCTTTTGTCCATTAAAGACTGTTCGCTGGTGATTCGGCTTCCGCCTCATTCACTCGCACCTAACAGAATAACGGACCGAAAGACAAGGAAAAAAGGAGAAAGACAAGTGAGTGAAATAACCCGGCGCTTACCTCGCGATGGAGGAGCAATCCAGCACGGCATCCGCTTCGGTACGGGACCTCATCGCCGCGCTCCGAACAGTTTTTCCGTCCGCGGCGGCTTGGCAAAACCCCCCCGCGCTCACCGGAAGTCCCATGGCGCTCCCGGCAGCGTTCTCCAGAGAAGCGTCCGAATGCCACGGTTTCCTGCTTCAGGTAAACCTGTATATTGAGATGCAACAACAGCGATTTCCCACTGAACGATCAAAGGTGGCTTTTTTCATCTCCCTCCTCTCCGGGAGAGCGCTGGCTTGGGCGCAATCGCTGTGGGAGGCCGCCGGTCCGGTTACGCAATCCTATGCTCAGTTCACCGTGCACTTCCAGGAGGTTTTTTGCGCCGCCTCCGGAGTCCTCACCACAGCCGACCAGCTGCTCAGCTTACGTCAGGGGAATGACAGCATCACCGATTACAGCCTCCGTTTCCGCACCCTGGCGGCATCTAGAGGCTGGAACGAGTCAGCACTGCTCAATGTGTATCGGCTGGGGTTAAATCCAGAGATTAAGCAGGCAATGGCGCTGCATGAGGACTCAGTGGGGTTGGAGAGTTTCATACAGAAATCTATCGGGCTCTCCCAGCGCTTAGCAGCATGTCACCCAACTCCACCTCCACCTGAAGCTCTGCAAGGCGCCACAGCTGCCCCGGACGGCGAACCAATGCAGTTGGGATCTCAGAGGCTGTCCAGGAGAGAGAGGAATCGCCGCCTGGCCGCTGGGAGGTGTCTGTACTGCGGGTCCCATGGGCACTCCGTCACTCGGTGCCTCACGCGCCCTGCTCGTGCTGCGGTGAGTACGGTGGAGTTCCCAACTGACATTTCACCATTGTCTAAGCTCACCGTTTCTCTAATAACCCCAGCTCTCTCTATCTCTGTGCGTGCTCTAGTCGACTCCGGCTCGGCAGGGAATTTCATCTCCCAGGCCTGCCTCGACCGACTACGCCTCCCCCGAGAGAGGGGCTCCCAGGACCTAGCAGTTCAAACTATCCAGGGACGCCTGCTGGGTGAGGGGTGGGTGAAGTACTGCACGCCAGTGGTAACGCTTCAAGTGGGGCTGGTTCATCGTGAGGAGATCAGGTTCCTGGTCCTGGAGAGTTCCACCGTCAGTGTGATCCTGGGGAGACCATGGTTACAGAAACATGCACCGAGGTGTTCCTGGGATCCCTGTGACATCCTGGAATGGAGTCACCACTGCAAGGAGCACTGTCTCTCCCAACTACCAACACGGGTCCCGGGAGCAGTGGTAGGCGCCACCCGGGTGGAGGTGGCCACGACCACGACGCAGGTGGAGATCCCAAGGGAGTACAGGTCTTTTAAGGACGTGTTCAGTGCGCAGGCCGCCCCCCGTCTCCCTCCTCATCGACCGTGGGACTGCTGCATTGACCTGCTTCCCGGTGCAAAGCTACCCAAGGGCCGTGTATACCCGCTGTCCACGCCTGAGCATCGAGCGATGGAGGAGTACGTGCAGCAGGCGCGCCGTCAGGGGTTCATCACGCACTCGTCCTCACCAGCAGCGTCGAGCTTCTTCTTCGTGGGAAAAAGGACGGAGGTCTGCGCCCCTGCATCGACTACGGACAGCTGAATTTGCAGATCGCTCCTCTTCCGTACCCCCTCCCGCTCGTGCCCGCTGCTCTGGAAGACCTGAGGGAAGCACGAGTTTTCTCCAAGCTCGACCTCCGGAGCGCCTACAACCTGGTGCGCATCAGGAAGGGAGACGAATGGAAAACTGCCTTCATCACGCCCTCCGGGCACTATGAGTACCGGGTCATGCTGTATGGTCTCTCCATCTCTCCAGCCGTCTTCCAGGAGTTCATGAACGAAGTACTTCGGCCCTACCTCCAGAGATTTGTCATGGTCTACATAGACGATATCTTGATATATTCCCGAAATCTGGAGGAACACCAGAAACACGTGCAGGCCATCCTGAAAGTACTTCGCTCTCACCAGCTCTACCTGAACCTCTCGAAGTGCGAGTTCCACCGCCCCACGATCCACTTCCTGGGTTACGTCATCAGTGCAGCGGGGATTCAGATGGAGGAGAGGAAAGTGAAAGCGGTGAGGGAGTGGCCCATCCCCGAGTCGATCAAGGAGCTCCAGCGGTTCCTGGGTTTTGCGAACTTTTACCGCAGGTTCATCCAGGGCTACAGCAGGATCACCGCCCCCTCACCTCACTCCTCAGGGGTAAGGCCAGAACCCTGAGGTGGAACAAGGAGGTTCAGGAGGCCTTCCACGAGCTCCGCCGTCGTTTCTGTAGCACCCCTGTTCTGCGTCACCCCGACCCCCGGAGACCTTTCGTGGTCGAAGTCGACGCCTCCTCTACCAGGGTAGGGGCCACTCTCTCCCAGCGGTCGGGAACGCCTCCCCAGCTACACCCGTGTGCCTTCTTCTCGCACAAGCTCTCCGCCGCCGAGCAGAATTACAAAATCGGCAACCGCGAGCTCCTGGCCATCAAGCTGGCTTTGGAGGAGTGGAGACACTGGCTGGAAGGAGCTGAGCACCCATTCACAGTGGTCACCGACCACAAGAACCTCCAGTACCTCCGGGAAGCTCGGAGGCTCAACCCCCGACAAGCACGCTGGGCTCTCTTTTTCACCCGGTTCCGGTTCCACATCACCTACCGCGCCGGTACGCTGAACGGCAAGGCCGATGCCCTGTCCCGGATGTACGGACCGGACGAGCCTGGCGAGCCCGAACCCATCCTTTCTCCTGCTCTCATCCTGGGGCCTATTGTCTGGGAGATTGACCAGGAGATACGCACCGCAGCACGCCAGGAGGCCGCTCCCGCAGGGTGCCCAGAAGGGCGTACCTTCGTCCCGACCTCCTGCGGAAGCAGGCTCATCAGGTCAGTCCATGAGGGACCGGGTACAGGCCATCCAGGGCAAAGACGGCCGGTCCAGCTCATCAAGGCGTGGTACTGGTGGCCAGGGATGACAGAGGAGGTCACGTACTTCGTGCAGGAATGTCCCACCTGCGCGGTGTCCAAGGTCCCGCGCCACCTGCCAGTGGGCAAGTTGATGCCGCTCCCCGTCCCTCAGCGTCCCTGGTCACACCTGGGGATCGATTTGCCCAGGTCGGAGGGTCACACCTGCATCCTGGTGGTGGTGGATCGCTTTTCGAAGGCCTGCCGCTTTATCCCCTTGAAGGGCCTGCCCACCGCTCTCGAGACTGCGAAAGCCCTGTTCCAGCACGTCTTCCGAAACTTCGGACTCCTGGAAGAGATTGTCTCGGACCGGGGCCCTCAGTTCGCGTCTCGGGTCTGGAAAGCCTTCTTCAACCTCCTGGGGGTGTCGGTGAATCTGACGTCGGGTTACCACCCGCAGTCCAATGGCCAGGCCGAGCGGAAGATCCAGGAGTTAAGCCGCTACTTAAGAACCTATTGTGGCCAGGACCAGGGGGAGTGGTGTCGGTTCCTGCCGTGGGCGGAGTATGCGCAGAACTCGCTTCGTCAGTACTCCACGGGTCTCACCCCGTTTCAGTGCGTGCTGGGGTTTCAGCCACCCCTGTTCCCCTGGTCGGACGAGCCTAGCAACGTGCCCTCAGTGGACTTTTGGTTCCGGGAGCAAGCTGTCTTCCTCTCCCGTACGCGCCCCGCCCCGCTCCTCGCCATCATACTAATTCAAGACACCTGTCCCTCGTTACACACAGCGCATATAAACACTTCACTCACTCCACTCCAGCGTCCGTTATTGTTTATGTTGGACTCTGTGTGTTTGCTTGCTACGGCTTTTGTTCATTAAAGACTGTTCACTGGTGATTCGGCTTCCGCCTCATTCACTCGCACCTAACAGACTGGGGCTGGAGCAACCTCAGGATGCCTCGGGACGGGTAGAGAAAAAGTAGCAGTGGAGAGGAATTAGCGTAGCTGCTGTTCATGATATTAACAGCACAAGTTGATAATGTGCATGTGATCAGATGATCTGGAGCACAATGTTATGATGTGATGTGTGTTATGTGTAGGCTTTGCCAAAAAGATACGTTTTTAATCTGCATTTAAACTGGGAGAGTGTATCTGAGCCACGAACACTGTCAGGAAGACTATTCCAAAGTTTAGGAGCTAAATGTGAAAATGATCTACCACCTTTAGTGGACTTTGCTATTCTAGGAACTACTAGAATTCCGGAGGTTTGAGATCTCAGGGAGCATGACGGATTGTAGCGTGTTAGAAGACTGGAAAGATAATTAGGAGCTAAACCACTTAGTGTTTTGTAAGTAAGTAGCAGTAGTTTGTAGTCGAATCGAAACTTAACAGGTAGCCAGTGTAGGGACGATAAGATTGGGGTTATATGATCATATTTTCTTGACCTTGTCTGAACTCTGGCTGCTGCATTCTGGACTAACTGTAGCTTGTTTATTAATGATGCAGGACAACCACCTAGTAATAAATTACAATAGTCCAATCTGGAGGTCATGAAAGCATGGACAAGCTTCTCTGCATCAGATATAGACATGTTTCTTAGCTTAACAATATTTCTAAGGTGGAAGAAGGCTGTTTTTGTAACATGGTTGATATGATTTTTAAAATACTAGTTGGTGTCTAAAATAACTCCCAGGTCTATTACTGTTCAACTAGTAGTTACAGTACATCCGTCTAAATGCAGGTTGAAATGCTGGTGCTTCTTTGTACTGGTTTTTGAGCCGATGAGCAAAATCTCTGTCTTATCAGAATTTAATAATAGAAAGTTATGACTCATCCAATCTTTTAACTCTTTAACACACTCAGTTATCCGAGATATATAGCTGGGTATCATCAGCGTAACAGTGGAAGCTAATCCCATGCCTTCTAATAATATTTCCTAAGGAAAGCATGTATATTATATCTGCCTCTTTCAAACCAACTACCTGCATGTCTTTCCTCACCACATCCATAAACCTCCTCCTTGGTCTTCCTCTTTTCCTCCTTCCTGGTGGCTCCATCCTCAGCATTCTCCTACCGATGTAACCCATGTCGCTCCTCTGCACATGTCCAAACCATCTCAATTGGGCCTCTCTCACTTTGTCCCCAAAAGTCCTACATGTGCTGTCCCTCTAATAAACTTGTTTCTAATCCTATCCATCTCTTCTCCACCCACTCCACCCTGCCTGCACTCTTTTCTTCACTTCTCTAACACATTCTCCATTACTTTGCACTGTTGACCCCAGGTACCTGAACTCCTCCACCTTCACCACCTCTTTTCCCTGCAAAGGCACCACTCCACTGCCCTCCCTCTCATTCACACACATGTACTCTGTCTTACTCCTACTGACTTTCATTCCCCTTTTCTCCAGCGCATATCTCCACCTCTCCAGGCTCTTCTCAACCTGCTCCCTACTCTTACCACAAACCACAATATCATCCGCAGACATCATAGTCCTGTCTGACCTCGTTCGTCAACCTGTCTATCACCACTACAAACAGGAAGGGCTCAGAGCCGATTTACCCTGTCAGAAACTCTTCACCTCCACTACACTCTTACTAAACATATCCCTCAGAATCACCCCTACACCATTTCTCTTTCCATCCACACCATGATAGAACAGTTTAAAGCCACCTCCAATGTTCCTGGCCTTACTCCCTTTCCACTTGGTCTCCTGAACACACAACATATTCTACACTCCATCATATCAGCTAACTCTCTCCCTTTACCAGTCATAGTAGCATCATTTAAAGTACCCACCCTATCCTCCACTTTCCTACACTTCTTCAATTTTTCATTAAAAGGAAAAAGGTAAATTGAACTCATTTATACATCAGTGTTTTACCAACATTTCATCACTCATCAGACACAGCTGCCTCGCAAAGCCACTAGCATCAACTTCAGATTTAAATATGTATTGTGTTTACAATCATCCAAAAGATTAACTATTCTCTATCTCAAAGTCAGCCTCCTCAGCATTATGGTGTGGTTATATATTTTCTATGTGAGAAAAAAAACACTTTTATTTCTTTGTTTTAATCTTAATAACAGCATACAAAGATACTGCATGACTTTATTCTGTCATGTTTTACAGCAATTACATGTATACAATAATATTGTT
Source organism: Silurus glanis (assembly GCA_014706435.1). Taxonomy (NCBI): domain Eukaryota; kingdom Metazoa; phylum Chordata; class Actinopteri; order Siluriformes; family Siluridae; genus Silurus; species Silurus glanis. Next base: position 2,290,246 of record JAAIIK010000080.1, read on the forward strand.
GCATTCAGTATATGAATGCTATATTAACATCTATGCACTGGTAACACAAGAACTAAAACACAACCTAGCTTGCTATTATTGGAAAATAATCCAACACCCTGTTGGAGCAAAATGATCTGCTGCGGAATATAGATGTTTCTTTGCTTAATAAATTCACATTTTTAATTTGTTCATTATTAGACACTTTTCGTATTTCACTGAGCACGTGTTATACCATGTAAAGGAGTTGTTACTATAGAAACACTATTATATCAAAGGAAGCACAGTAATATAAGACAGTCCTTTGCCTCAGTCAGTACTAATGGCAGAGCTGCTGTTCAATAATATCAATCAACACCATCTGACCAGTCATATTGGGAATTCAACAGCACTGGGTTTCATAAGTTTAAGTAAGCTCAAGAAATCAATGCGGAATATCTTATACATGAATTGGAAACATTCATTCTGAAAGTCAACATGAATGAATAAGTGCTTACTGATCATGTAGATTAAATCATCAGAAATGCTATTAGCAAGCTAATCATAAGTGTGACTCTTATCTTTCCATACAAATTATTCAGATTTTTTGTAAATCTGTAAGATATGTTAGTTTTCATGTTGGCTGAAGCATTTAAATCATGACCACAATTTCAAGTACCAGCTTGACGAAGAGAAAATATTTACAAGAAGATGAAGAACAACGAAAACAGGACAGGCGGAAGAAGAAGAGTTATTTAGGTCTTAACTCCTAGCGGCAAATAACTCATAAATTTGCTGTGTTGAATTGATATGCATAATGCTGATCTAGCATTTTTGTGTTGTACTAATATCATCACTGTTAATAAACTAAACACTAATCATATTGTTTTGCAATTACCATGGCATAATAAAGGGCTATAATGTTTCTGTACCTTATTCCACAACACAGTGTTTTCAAGCACATTGTTCCAGTTCATTCAGTAAGTTAGGTCAGTGGTCCCCAAACCCTGGGCCGCGGACCGGCACTGGTCCGTGGGTCAATTGGTACCCGGCTGCACAGAAAGAATACATAACTTACATTATTTCCGTTTTGTTTATTATCTGATTCTGAACGATGTTTTATTTTGGAAAATTACCAGATTCTCTTCACCACATCTGTCTATGACTCACTCTTGATGCATGTCATGATGCCTCAGTCACATGTCTTACCTGCATCCTCTACCTTCTTAAAGGGGCTGCTCCGGCCGCTAACACATAATACATTACCGCTAAATTCAAACCCCCAAGCTAGCAACATGAACAAACAACAACACAGTGGATTCACGTTTATTATATTTAGAAAATACCAGTTTTTATGCCGGTCGTATCATTTTATTTTGTTGTATTTATCCGCCACACCTTAAAGGCCGGTCCGTGAAAATATTCTCTGACATTAATACGGTCCGTGGCGCAAAAAAGATTGGGGACCACTGAGTTAGGTTATCACTGTACATTTCAATTCTAATGTTTATGCTCTAACTGAATACTAATGCTTTGGTTTTAACATAATTAATTTTTCCCTTAATCCACTTTGTTGTTGCCTCAATATCTAGTGTTGAATTCAAACATGAACATATTGTACAGATTATTTTAATAATATGCTTCTAGATATTTCCCCAAAACACTTAAATGTCGCAAAAGGAGACGAGCAAATGATGGCACAGAGGTCTCAGAAGTGCATTTGCTTAATTATTTTTTTTTTTAACCAATTAAAAGATTAATATGTTGCCATTTGTTTTTTGTTTTGTTTTTTTTCCCCCAGTTTTTTTTTTTTTTTTTTTTTGGTTGTTTTTGTTTCCCACAAAACAACCTAATGCAAGAAGGCCAAAGCAGTGACACACGTTGAAACTTGTTTTTATGGCAAACTAAAATTTAAAGTGTAAATTGTAAATAAGTACATTGGGCATTGCAAGTTCTATCCAGTGTGCGAGTTCAACTGTGTAATGAAGGACATAGTTTTGAAGTCTAATTCTTTTTTTTTTTTTTTTGGTTAAATACCTAGAATTGTATTAAGCACGCACACTGAACACTGATCATAAGCAAGTGCAGTCTTTTCCACCCTTTTTTTTCGTTTTTTTTTTTTTTTTTTTTTTTTTTTAAATGAGTGAAGCTGACGGAATCGGGGACAGTAGAGGATGTCCTTGGGGTTTAGTTTGTTCCTGGATGAAACCTGAAACGCCGAGTGTGTGCGGCGGAAAGAAACGGCTCCTTCTCGCCACTCGACGTCAGCGCGTGGCACGGGGTTCGCGTGTCCCTCAGTCCGGTCCGGTTTGCTCACACCGACACGGACGCAGCGGAGAGCACACTGCGCGTGAGGGGTCTATGCAAAGCGTGCACGGATTTTTCTCCAACCTGAGGAGCAGCTCAGCGTGCCTTTTTTTCGGGGGAAAAAAAATGTTGGTGCAAGAAACGGGGATTTAAAAAAAATAATAATTGAGAAAAAAAAAAAAAAGAAAGAAAAGGATTCGCGTTCTAAGTTATTCTTATGCATGATGCATGGAATGAGAAGAAAGGAATAAGCAGATGGAAGAACATTAGGGAAAAAGGGTGATTTCCCCACCTCAACAGGAGCGTTTACACGACTCTTATGGGAATATAGTCATGTAATCTGGAAATGTGGTGCTTGCAATTCTTCACTTTTATTTTCATGTGTCTGACATGTGACTAAAAGGCAGCCGCGGGCTTTGGGATGACTCCGGATGGCTTTGCTGGAAAGCATAAGCATCATAATTTCAGTACCAAGTCAACTGGAGGAAAATTTAGGGTGAGTGTATTAATAATAATAATAATAAAACTAATAATAATAATAATAATAATAATAATAATGATTGGGTGTGTGGGGGGGGTACTGTTTATTAATTTGTAAGGAATTAATTTGCACACAGTGACCATTGATATGCAAGAACATATTTTGGATGCAGCAAGGAAACCATGTGATGTCTTCAAACAATATCTTGGAAAATAAATGTATGAGATTTTGGCAGTGAGAGGAAATACCCAAATCTCAAGTCATGACCACAACACTGGATGCCAATGAGATCATCATCTATCTGGCTCTGGTCTCAGTTTCTCAGAGAGGTTCCTCTTACGATGCAGTGACTTCTGGAAGCGGATAAAAACTGGCAGTGATGGATTTTAATCTAACCGTGATTGACAGCGGTTTGTTGGAGAGCGACCAATCAACACGAGTTCTTACCGGCTGTTTCCTGTCTCTCCTCATTCTTTCCACCCTGCTGGGAAACACGCTGGTTTGTGCAGCAGTCACCAAATTCCGCCATCTCCGCTCCAAAGTCACCAACTTCTTTGTCATTTCACTGGCTGTATCAGATCTACTGGTCGCCATCTTGGTCATGCCTTGGAAGGCTGTAACGGAAATCGTTGGCTTCTGGCCTTTTGGATCATTCTGTGACATCTGGGTGGCTTTCGATATCATGTGCTCAACAGCATCCATCCTCAACCTTTGTGTTATCAGTGTGGACCGGTACTGGGCCATTTCCAGCCCGTTTCGCTATGAAAGAAAGATGACTCCCAAGGTGGCATTTGTGATGATCAGCACAGCTTGGACGCTGTCTGTGCTCATCTCTTTTATCCCGGTGCAGCTGAACTGGCACAAGGCACAGCCAGCAAGCTTTCCATTGCAGAACTCTTCTTATGGACCACCCGTGAAGGACAACTGTGACTCTAGCCTAAACCGAACCTATGCCATTTCCTCCTCCCTCATCAGTTTCTACATCCCAGTGGCCATCATGATTGTGACCTATACACAGATTTACAGAATAGCTCAGAAGCAGATTAAAAGGATCTCAGCACTGGAAAGGGCTGCAGAGAGTGCTAAGTTCCGGCACAACAGCATGGGCAGCAACTGCAACATGGACTCTGAGAGTTCCTTCAAGATGTCCTTCAAAAGGGAGACCAAGGTGCTAAAGACTCTGTCCGTTATAATGGGAGTGTTTGTGTGTTGCTGGTTGCCCTTCTTTGTCCTTAACTGCATGGTGCCATTTTGTGAGCGCAACCTTCCATGCATCAGTCCCACCACCTTTGACATCTTTGTGTGGTTTGGATGGGCAAACTCATCTCTTAACCCCATTATATATGCTTTCAACGCAGACTTCCGCAGGGCTTTTTCCATTCTATTGGGCTGCCCTAGGCTTTGCCCAGGTCACAATGTCATAGAGACACATAGCCTAAACAACAACTGAAATGACCTAGCTAAATTATTCTCTTCCTCCATGGGGTCAGAGGGTATCTTAATGTGGGGAACCTGCTCTAAAATGCAGCCTATTGCACATTTAACAGTACCAGAACAATCATCTCTACAAGTGGGGTGAAGGGATTTGGGATTAAGGCTACGAGAAGAATGCCCTCCTGCTGTGGTTGGGACCAGTGATGTTTCTGATGTTTCTGTTAAGGGGGATAATCTTTATGACAGGCACTGTTCCTGACTCCAAAGACTGATTGCCTTGAAATCCTGCAGCTATGTACTATTTCAGGCATGAGCAAATTATACAGCTTCAAGGGACTTTGGCCTTTATTCAGTGAATACAGTGTCTCACTGAATATGTTTCGCTGACGGACCTAAAGAATGATAATGAACAAAGACAACTGATTATATTGTAAGCATTTTAAAATGTAACTGAAACCTGCATAATGAAAAGTTGATATTTATGAAGTGGATTTGAAACTAATGACTTCAACTGGGTGAAAACAGAATACATGGGACATTTTTTCTGTGCTTCTCTTTGCAGCTCGTTTCCAGTTTTTAATTTAAACCTCTAAGCCAAATGCTGAAATCTCAGTAGAAAGAAGTAGTGGCTGGTCCAAGCAAGCTTGCAGTTCTAATCAAAGATTAAAACACAATTATAAGGTTTGATAATTAAAGTGAATTGTAAGTTTATTTCTTAAGTTCATAATGTAAACATTTTTGCAGAAACCACGAGCAGAAAAAGACTGGGGCTATTTTCTTTTTAGCCCAGATTGTAGATTCATGCAGCCTAACCAACCATTTGCACTCCATTGTTATCATCAGCAGTAATTGTTGAAACAGGACTTTCAGGAATTTAAATAATGAATGCAGCTGTCAATAAGTTAGGGTGTAAACAATAATTTGCCCACATCAGATTTATTATGCCATCAATAAGACATTATACTCCTTTTATTGTTGAGCCTTTAATAGACACAATATTAGACTATATCCATTTTATCCAATATCTCAGCCAACAACCACTGTTAACAAGGAAAATAATGTAGTTCTTGGTCAATTAAACCTCAAGATGAATATAATTTGGCTGCGGATCTCCCACTTTCATAACATATCCCTTAAACCTCACTTTATTCAAAAGATGAAGCTTTATACCCTGTCTTTTTTTTTCTAAAACAAGAGGGCAGATGGTCAATTGCGAGATGGTTGTTCCATGATTTTCATTATGAATAGGTATGCAGTTCATTGGTGCCTGTGCCCCTCTAAAGTTGCTTTTAATAGACCAAACTCTGACAGCTAACTACCAAGACAAACAGAACAGATGGCCATTAAATATGAATGCAGAAGTGGAAACGAAATATGATGAGAAAGCCCCAGTGAATGTGTAATGGTTTTATTGTTTTTATGACCGCTACTGTATTCAGAAGATGCCTATGCTGCACAAAGGGTATTCTACCTTCATCTCAATTGCAAACAGCATCCATTGCTATATTAATTAATGAGTTATGTGCAATTCTACAATGTAGCTGTATTGCTAAAGTGCCCTGTGAAGAAGAAAATAGACAATGTTTAAGGTGGCTGAATTTTAGTTTTCAGGAGTTCACAAAATTTGACCTTAGTTCCTTAAATGTTCAGGAGTGAGAAAATGATGAAAGACATGGGCTAAGATTAACAAAATGTTTATAGAATGGGTGACTATTTGGTTAAGACTATCAGTTTCCTTTGGTGTCTCATAAATGAATAGTCAGCAATGAGCTCGCTGCCCATCCACCAAGAACACTTTTGTACACAAAACAAATTCCTGTAATATGAAGCAGTAAAATATGAAAAGTTATTCAAGTTGGAAATAAACTCTAGGTGGTTTAGCCATAATGATAAATGTACTATTATGCTGTATGTAATGTGATGCATCATGTTACTAAATTTATTGTGGTGTACAAGTAGTTTTGTCTTAGCCTGTGCGGCAATAAAAGATGGACTTCGTTGAGTAGAAAGACACAGATAAAAACTCAGACTAACTAAGTGGTCATGGTGTCTCAACCCACAGTCAGAATTTCTTTTCCCTTCACTTCTGCTGAATTAAAGTTTGTGTTGGTTTTGTTGCCATACTTTTCCTGTCTCATCTTTATCTCACATAAGAGTGATGTGAGCTTCCCTTGTCAATGCCACACTCTTTGCTGTGGTGAGAGGCCCAGAAACAAGTGCCAGCGACATGTCACCCTCTGTCCTGTCTTCAGTGTGATGAAATGTGAATGGGAAACAATAGCAGACAGGAGAAACTGGGCCTCGGCATCCTTTACGATTTCATTAGTTTCTGCAGCACCATGTGACAGAGCACTACTGACATAAATACAGATAATAAGCTCAAGCCTAACTGGAGGAACTCCAGAGTCAGGAAGATATTTCTGCACAGCCGGCCTTTGTGACTGACTATGTGTTTAATTCGACCGTGTGCAGTAGGGCCCTCCATGCTGTCATTAGTGGTCAGACTCCGATTGAAAGCTCTCATGTCAGACACAATGGGAAGCATATTGAGTGACTCATTAAAAACTAGACCCAGAGTGAAGCACCAATATCACAGCATGTGAGTCACTGTGGTAATCCAATGCTGTGTTAGGCGTCTAAGGCACACTTACATGCCCAGGTAGCAATGGAAACACTTACTATAATTACCTTGCGCAAGTTCATTAGTATTTTATGACATGCTCTGTAGGGAACACGGTCAAAGCAGTGTTACACAAACACCAACGGGGTGTAAATTTAATTTTTGCTCATTGAAGGTTGACACCCTAATACCTCATGATGTTGAGTATCTTACAGCGAGATTAGATTAACAACTGTAATACAATAAACCAGTGTGACATTATGACAGTGTTTCCTGTATGCCTTTTTTCAGCACATCTGAATTAGCATAACATCTAAAGCTACATCTTTTTTTTTTTTTATTTAAAATTTTTAATCAAGTCACACAGGGGTGAGAGAAGTAGAGTTCTTTATTTAAAACTAGTCCGCTGCATTACAAGTGACTCTGTACATGACCACTGGATGTCAAGGTCACTGAGTAGCTTTAGGAGGTTTTATGTTGGAGAGTGAGTGTGTGTGAAAGAGAAAGCGAGAGAAAGAGAGAGAAGCAGACATGCACAGCCTGACAGATATTTTCCCAACTTTTGTTTTGTATAAAACGCTGCAGAACCGCTAACATTTGGGAAGACCAGTAGCACTGAAGCATAAATATGGAGAAGTCTGATCTTGACAGGGTTCTTCTTTGTAGGCTATCAGGGTTACTGCAAAGTCAGAGTGTAAAATTGGAGCCTGGGAAGTGTAATCAAGTGCTTGGATAAATCATATTCAATCTTGCTAAAAAATTAATAAATCTCAGTTGATATTCTAATGCTCCCAGAACTAATGCATTTGTAATGGATCATATGACATTGCTGTGACAGAGCAATCAGAAAAGCACAGGGAGCTGCAGTAGACACAGAGAGAAATGTGTCAGCTCATACACACGTTGTCTGACACTGATGCATGTTTCCACCCCATCCCTGTGGCTGAGTGTGTCTGGGTGTCTCGGTGTAGCCAATGATCATGGTCTTTGTTTTTCCACAGTGGGCCGATTTGAACCTCACCAGGATCGATGCAATTGTTAAACCTGCTGCAATAAGCGTCACTCAGCTCTCTGCATCTGTTTTTCCTGCTTTCCGTATCCTCTATATGGAAATATCTTAACAAACCAACTTAGTGTTCTGCATAGTCATTATTTTTTTCTCTGTAATAAAGTGTAAAACTACATAGCTAAGAGATTTTACTATATTTTGTGAAGTGAATTAAAGGTGGAAGAGTATTCCAGGCTGCAAACTTAACTCCTCCACCTACATTAAGCACTTTTTCAGAGATACACAAACACTATTTGATCTGTTGATCAGAAAGAAGTGGATTCCTGTTATAGATTTGATTCCATCTGGGTTATGAAAAAGAAAATTAGTTAGTGATAGTATAGTATATAGGACTCTTGGTTAAGAATCCACCAAACTCACTTATTCTTCAGCTTTTAAACCCCCCATCAGTGCATAAAAGTAAATATGTTTACATACATGTAATCCAAATCTTCAATGAGTCAGAAATCTGAATCAGTACTATGATGTTTCTTCCCCCAAACAGCATGTCTACCCTATTTTCTGGTTACATTTTTAAAATATTCTACTACAGCAGAAGCAATTTTTCCAAATGGCCCATATAATTTGAATATTCGAAAAGAGCAAACATTTATTTACAAAAAAAAAAATCACTTCAGATACCCTGAGAACTCGACCGGCCAAACAAGTCAAATCAAGTCAAGTCAAGTTTATTTTTATAGCGCTTTTCACAACAGACATTGTCTCAAAGCAGCTTTACAGAAATCAACAGTCAAGGTGAATGGTGTGCATTTATCATCACGTTGGACGTGACTGGAGCTGGCCAAACCTCAGGATGCCTCAGGATGGGGAGAGAAAGAGAAGCAGTGGAGAGGAATTAGCGTAGCTGCTGTTCATGATATTAACAGCACAAGTTGATAATGTGCATGTGATCAGATGTTCTGGAGCACAAGGTTATGATGTGAGATGTATGTTATGTGTAGGCTTTGCTAAAAAGATACATTTTTAATCTGCACTTAAACTGGGAGAGTGTGTCTGAGCCCCGAACACCGTCCGGAAGACTATTCCAAAGTTTAGGAGCCAAATGTGAGAATGCTCTACCGCCTTTAGTGGACTTTGCTATTCTAGGAACTACTAGAAGTCCAGAGTTTTGAGATCTCAGGGAGCGTGACGGATTGTAGCGTGTTAGAAGACTGGATAGATACATGGGAGCCAAATATAAGTTTATAAGTAAGAAGCATTAGTTTGTAGTCGATTCAAAACCTGACAGGTAGCCAGTGTAGGGACGATAAGATTGGGGTTATATGATCATATTTTCTTGACCTTGTAAGAACTCTTGCTGCTGCATTCTGAACTAACTGAAGCTTGTTTATTAATGATACAGGACATCCACCTAGTAATGCATTACAGTAGTCTATTCTGGAGGTCATGAACGCATGGACGAGCTTCTCTGCATCAGATATAGACAACATGTTTCTTAGCTTAGAAATATTTCTAAGGTGAAAGAAGGCTGTTTTTGTAACTTGGTTGATATGATTTTTGAAAGACAAGTTGCTGTCTAAAATAACCCCCAGGTCTTTTACCGTTGAACTAGTAGTTACAGAACATCCGTCTAAATGCAGGTTGAGATGCTGGAGCTTCTGTATACTGGTTTTTGGGCCGATGAGCAAAATCTCTGTCTTATCAGAATTTAATAGTAGAAGGTTATGGGTCATCCAATCTCTTATTTCTTTAACACACTCAGTTATCCAAGCTAATTGAGCTGTATCGCCTGGTTTTGGTGAGATATATAGCTGGGTATCATCAGCATAACAATGAAAGCTAATTCCATGCCTTCTAAAAATATTTCCTAAGGGAAGCATGTATATTGTGAAAAGCAGGGGTCCTAGAACTGAACCTTGTGGCATGCCATAATTTACAAACACCCTGCATTTTTTTAACACCAATAACCAAATGAATGTATATATATATATATATATATATATATATATATATATATATATATATATATATATATATATATATGATAATTGTAATATTCCTCTCTGGGTATTAGTATACCCATAATTATCAATTCACCTATACCTAAATTACCCCCCCAAAATCCTCAAATCACCAAATGTATACACAATGGTCCATTAATCCAATTAGCCTTTAGAATGACTTTACAGGTTAAATTACTTTTACACCTCAAGCCTATGTAGTACTTGAACTAAATGTTCCATCAAAAACTTTCAATTAGATTTTTCCCCCCAAGAACCGGTGCTAGTGCCAGTCATTACCCAACCTCATTACACATGGAAATGAGAAGAGTACACCATGTGGGTTGCAATAACACAACTCCCTGCAAGGATAAATCAAAGCAGCCATCAGGCAAACTTCCCCATTAATCCTCTCTCATCCACATGTCCCTTTGACATGCCAGGCCCAAATGCTACATCTGCCTCATGTCTTCCACCATTCCAAAGAGGCCCCATGGTGCTACTTAATAGGGATGAACATGTTCCTATTGAAAAATGAAAACATGGATGAGTTGGTTTCCTGAGTCGGATTACACAAAATCAATCAAGTGGGGACACAACTGCTGTGTATATATATATATATATATATATATATATATATATATATATATATATATATATATTTATTTGTAAGAGTGGTTTATATTGAGCCAGTGAATCATTTAAACACCCATATTAAGATTCACATGAATAAAATGTGGTAAATCTCATTTTGATTAGTAAAATGCTAGGCTGTTCAATCATACTTAGGATTAAATATATAAACTTGGCTTAATGCATTTTGATGGCCTATATAGGTACCAAATTCCCCATATTAAAATGTCCCACTTGAACCTATTATTGCCTTTGAGATCAATTCCATGTACAGGGAGATAAACGTAGAATTTAGCTGATGAATAATAATCGTAATGCAGTGGCGAGATTGGCATTTGAAGGACGGTGCGAAGGGAAGCCGTGTCATGTTTGAATGAATGAAATGCTAATGCAGCACCCTTTGGGCATGCTCTTGAAGTGCTGTCTGTCCAATCTGACTCATCTCATCACATCAGTGCCATTTGCAGACAGATGCCCTCTATCATCAGTACAAGCAAGCAGCGTCAAGGGAAAGAGCCAGAGATCAGAGCGGGAGAATGTAAAAGAAAGACAGTGAGACAGACAGACAAAGTGTTATGTCCATAGTCCTTCCAAACACTCTGACTTATTTTCTCCTGAACTACTAGCCCACATCCCACCACTGTATTAATTCAGCTCTTACTGTACTGTTGATTCTCTTTTGTTTCTATTGTTTGTATTCTTCTAATTCTCCTTCTTTCTCTTATTCTTCTTATGATTATAATGATCAAGGATTAAACCGGTCTTAGAAACTTATACAGACACATTTACATTTTTCTCGGCCACAATTTAGGACAAGCACTAATGGTTCTACAGTGGACTGTGCCAATTCTCTTAACCAGAATGGCAACTGTTATCTCAGGTGCCAGTTGGACACGTTTCAAAAAGTGTGAAATGTGTCCGTGTGTGTCCCGAACTCATGCTGCCTCTGACATTCAGAGCTCCAAGAAGGACGTGCAGCTCTCAAATAATGAAGGGCTTACTTTTGAGAACACCTGAGCACCAAAACACAATAAACAGGAAATACATTTTAAAAGCCTTCTAATACAAAAAAATTACCATAAAAAAAAATTGGTTGTTGAATGATTTTGGGTACACAAGATTTCAAGTTGTCCTCAACCTCGATTAAAGGCTATGAGTAAATCTCAGCTGTTGAAATTGTATTAAGTTACAAACAAAAAAAAACAAGATTAGAAACAGTCTAGGACAAAGTGGTCAAAGCTACATTTAATTCCAATTTCTATTTACTTCATTGTGCATGAGACCTATTGGGGCTGAGGGGCTGATTACATAGCAACGAGCATTCAGTGCAGTACCAAGCTGTGCAAACGTTTCAGTGTTTGAAAACCTCCCCTGAATTATGTTACACCAAACCCTTGGTAAGAAGGACTCAAATTCCATAACTACAAAGAAGGCAGTAAACAGCAGGCTAAATCTGGCACCACAATAGCCAACCCCTGTCACACAACAGGCAGGTAGAAAAAAGTAACAATAATATTAATAATAATAACCATTAACATAAAACTCTGCCAAAACCACAGCTGAGAATGTTCAGAGAGCTGGCTTGTATCCTACATGCTGTGTACACAATATCCCAAAATACTGCTACACCAGCCAAGACTCTACTGCATATTATTGTGTCCTATAAAAATTTTAAGACTGTAATTCGTGTATAAAGTCTGATGCTGGTAACAATCGCTTGGAAAGGAGGTTGCACTAGTGTTAGATATAAACCAATACTAGACTATGTGTGTATGTAGTAATGATAATAATAATCATCATCTTTTTTTAAGCTTCAATAAGTACTTCACAAACTTAACACAAAACATTGTTTGGCTCCTTAATACTATATTAAATAATTTTATATGATTATATTGCATTTAAACATTTATATTTAATGTAATCCTATATTACATTTAAAATAGCATTGCGTGCTTTCAGCATGGTCTCCAGATAACACTTTGAACCTGTCCAAGATACAGTAGATACTGAATATGAATGATATGAATAAATTAATACATTTGATGCAAACTCAAATGCTGCTATATAGATTGAAAATAAACATAATTTGGTCATTTTAATCAATAAGTGTGCCATATAGTGCCACAAACAACACTATTGAGAGGAGACTGATGCTTTAGGATTGTGGTTTGCACCTGCACCTGCACCACACCAATCATGACTTGACAGGCTGACTATGTTCAGGAAAAAATTATATGAGTAATAATTGGTCAAACTGTACATCAGCTATAAATAATAGTTATGCTCGTGACAAAATCTGAATGCAAAATACCTTGTTGATCAAGCAACCTTGGAAATAGTGCTTTAATATACAAATTCTTTGTTTCATATTTTTTTACTTGTCCCAAGAATACCTTGTATTACTTACAGAAAAAGTACAAACAGGCTGTCATGTGAACTAACGAGTCCAACACAGACTGTTGACTCAGTAAAGATGAAAATGCCGCTATAACCGATTTGAGGCCAGATACGTACAATGGTAAAATGTAGGACACAGTGGTGAGCATTCCCAGGAGGCCATTCAAGAGAAAGCAAATATGTCTGTTTTTAGAGCTCTGCAGTGTGTACTTATGTAACAACTGACCTCAGTGTGTATGCAGCTTTTCGGGGCAATCCACTAGACATTCTTACAGTAGTAACTCCTTTATCTGTCTGATAAGTTGAACAATTCCAATCAAAAGAACCGAAAGTCCAGCAAATACCATAAACCCCCTTGAGACCCGCATTCCACCCAGTAGTGCTTTAACCTGTGACCTATAGAATCTCCCAGTGAGTTCCCACACAGTGCATTTATTACAGCTTTGCAATCACACCACACAACCCAACACTATTTTGAAAGCTTGCAAGAAAAAGGACACATCCTAAGATGGCAAGTTTTTGTAAAAATTAACGCTTTAATAATGCGTTAACGCAAATTCATTTTAATGGCCCTAATCTTATTAAAGTGTGATTAATGCAGCGCATTTTTGTGCGACAATTTTTATTAATAAATAAATATATATAAAAGAGGCAAAATTAAAACCTTCAACGCAACACACATTTATTCACGATGTCCTTTCATTAATCAGATTTACAAAAAAAAAATCATTGAACAATTGTTTTGCTGACGTGCCAAATCTCAAATCAAGCACCAAAATCCACCATGATGCAAACATCCGGCAATTAAAACCGTCCGTGTGGAAACATAGGAAAAGTTCTGTTTGATGTCCTGTTGATTTACGTAATTTAAAACACCATAATTTAAAACATTTACAAGAATATTTCCACAAGCTGCCCAGTCATCTGAAAATGTAAACAGGCTTGTCTAAGTAAATTGTTCAGTGCAAAGAAAAAAAAGGGGACCTGGGAACCTGGTATTTCTATGTTATTTTTCATGTGTCTAATAGACATGAACAAGTTCTTTGAAAAAACATCTATGACCTTTGAATGTTGGGGAAATTTAACAGTTTTCATGCTTTATGTTGAGTATGGTTTTACTAATATTAAACATACATTTGCATAAAGCAGCAATAGTTGTCAATGCCCATGTAGAGTGTTAAAAACTTGAAAAGTGTTAATTTAAGGTACATTTAGAACAGATAAAGTGTGATTAGATTGCAATTAATCACGATTAAAAATTTTAACAGCCATATTTTGTATACTTTATCTCTCTTTTTAAAAATAGGTCCATACAAAAGTACTTCTCTCTTTTGAAGGCGGCAACAGTATGACCCAATTCTATAGATGGCTCGCTCTCAGCAGGATTGGGGAAGTTAAGGTGAAGAGCATTTCATGGGTGAAGGCATCTAATGTTGCTTTATTTTTAGACTGCCTGGGGAATAAATTCACTGGAGTGTAAGGCCTGGTTGGGCAAAATAGCATGCACTTCCACAGCTACACGAATGAACTCCAGAGTTCATGATGAAGAGACGATGCAAACATGATATAACATTCTCAGACAGTAATGGCCTAAAAGGGGTGAGAGGTGTTAACTGTGATCTATATAGTGTTTGAAAATGGATGACTCTTTTCACAAATTGTAAATGGTGTTATTTGTTAAGTGTTTCCAGACCTTTAATAATCATTCTGTTTAGAAAAAAAAACTTATTCATAATGTCATTCCCTCTTGTGTGGTTTCCTTGTGTGGTTTCCTAGCATTTTTTGTTTTACAGTCTGAAATTTGGCTTTCCCACCAGATAGACAAGAGCTGCTTAGCACCACCCCCTTTTGGAAATGTATTTAAGGAGTGGATGGGGTTGTTTGGGGGGTACAAGGAAGCGGTTGTATCCTCTGTATGACACAAAGAAGGTTGAAAACCGCTAGTGCACATATAAATCAGAATCAGAATCAGAAATAGCTTTGTTGCTTTAGAGCTTTGTTTATTAAGTATGTTTGCACTTACAAGAAATTTGTTTTGGTGACTGAAGCTTCCAGTTGCACATTTTCTAGAGTAAAAAGGAAATAAAAAAGCTAAATAAATGAAGAATAAAAGTTAATGCACATTTTTTTTATAAAGAAAATAAATAGAGTATTATTGCACACAAAAGTACAGATTTGGATTAGTAAAAGTGGTATTGCATGTATGTATTTTTTTTTTTTTTTTATTGCCGATGAGGACAGCGTTTAAGTGTCCATAAGGAAGATTGCCTGGGGAAAGAAACTTTTCCTGTGCCTGGCTGTCTTGGTGCTTGGTGCTCTGTATTGTCAGCCAGATGGCAAAAGTTCAAAAAGCATGTGGCTTGGATATAAGGGATCCATGGTCATTTTCTGTGCCCTTTTTCTCACTCAGGATGTATACAGTTCTTAAAGTGTGGGCAGGGGAGCATTAATAATCCTTTCAGCTGTTAGAACCGTCCTCTGTAATCTTCTCATGTCTGATTGTGTAGCTGAGCCAAACCAGACAGTTATTGAAGTGCACAGGACAGACTCGATGATGGCTAAGTAGAACTGTTTGAGCAGCTCCTATGGCAGGTTGAACTTCCTCAGTTGGTGAAGGAAGTACATCCTCTGTTGGGCCTTTTTAACAATGGAGTCGATGTGATTGTCCCACTTCAAGCCCTGGCAGATGGTGGTTCCCAGCAACCTTGAATAACTCCACTCCTGCCAGTGCTTTTCATAATGGTGAGTGGGGGGAGTGCAGGAGGGTTTCTCCTGAAATCCACAATCATCACTGTTTTGAGCATGTTAAGCTCCAGGTTATGACTGCACCAGACAGCCAGCTGCTAAACCTCGCTTCTAAATGCAGATTCGTTACTGTCGTTAATGAGGCCAATGACTGTGGTGTCGACTGCAAACTTCAGGAGCTTGACAGAGGGGTCTGTAGAGATGCAGTCGTTGGTGTACAGGGAGAAGAGCAGTGGGAAGAGAACACATCCTTGGGGGCACCAGTGCTAATATTACGGCTGTTTGACATGAATTTACTCATTTTCACTATCAGTCAGAAAGCTGGTGATCCACTGACCATTAGCGATAAGAACAGAGAGCTGGGTTAAATAAATCACTTTATGTGGCAAAAGTGTGCCTGAGACAAAGAATTAAGTCTATTGTTCCTATTCTGGCAATTTGGCAAAGCCTGTAAATATTAAAAAGTTGGCGAATACTCTAAGGCTTGCAAATGCTAGATGTCTTGTTTGCATTACTATTAAGCTTAAATAAATGAAGGTACATAAAAGAAATGTTGTTGTCAATAAAAATACAATAATTACATTAGCCAAAGCATATACTGACTGTAAAAGCGAAAAGGAGCATTGTGTTGATGAGCTTGCTAGCATAATAGATTATTGTAACAAAACTGTACAAATGAAATGACTTTAAAACTGTAAATGGTATAAATATTTTTTGGATTGCCATAAAATTCAAGTAAATGATGAACAATTGCCATGACATTTTCTTTCACCATAGTGGTTAAGAACAGCTGATGTATCCCCTGTATGATATAAAGATGGTGAATACACATCACAAGCTGCTAACACACATATAAAAACCACCTGATATGGAGAAGGTATTACAGGACAATTGCTTCTTGTGAGTTGCATTTCATTTCCCTGCTCTTAAGAGAGCACATAAAACAGGATCTGTTTCATATATATTATATAACATACACACAATCACACACACCTGCTCATGTGCTTTGAAGACAAGATGGGTTTTACCAAATAATACACTCAGGAACAAAAGAGTGTTTTGTTGTATACTTTGCTGAGGGAAACATTGTCCTCGCTACAGTCGTTTCTGTTTTTTTGCACATTACTTTATGTACAGTCGATTGGGCATGTTGAGAAGCAGAATTATATGTTAGCTCATCCATTTGCAGCTGCTGTTCTAGGTCAAGTCAACTGGGGGGAAAAGAAAGCAAAGCAAAAACAACAATCTATACATATACAGTACATATTACATTTTAGTATATCTTCTCAAGGGACAATACTATAGATATGCACCTCTAAATACCACCACTATCATGTCGCAATTATAGAAACAATCAATACTATACAAAAACGCAATATAACAACACGTGGCATTACAGAGAGAGAGGCATTTCACATATGGAGGGTGAATACTATTTTACTAAAGCAAGCTCCAAACCTCTTCACTACAACCGCAACTGTGCACCTATATCATCTGGAGCAGTTCAGAATCAATATACAGTGGGTACGGAAAGTATTCAGACCCCCTTAAATTTTTCACTCTTTGTTATATTGCAGCCATTTGCTAAAATCATTTAGGTTCATTCTTCTTCCTCATGAATGTACACATAGCACCCCATACTGACAGAAAAACACAGAATTGTTGACATTGTTGCAGATTTATTAAAAAAGAAAAACTGAAATATCACATGGTCCTAAGTATTCAGACCCTTTGCTCAGTATTTAGTAGAAGCCCCCTTTTGATCTAATACAGCCAGGAGTCTTTTTGGGAAAGATGCAACAAGTCTTTCACACCTGGATTTGGGGATCCTCTGCCATTCCTCCTTGCAGATCCTCTCCAGTTCTGTCAGGTTGGATGGTAAACGTTGGTGGACAGCCATTTTTAGGTCTCTCCAGAGATGCTCAATTGGGTTTAAGTCAGGGCTCTGGCTGGGCCATTCAAGAACAGTCACGGAGTTGTTGTGAAGCCACTCCTTCGTTATTTTAGCTGTGTGCTTAGGGTCATTGTCTTGTTGGAAGGTAAACCTTCGGCCCAGTCTGAGGTCCAGAGCACTCTGGAGAAGGTTTTTGTCCAGGATATCCCTGTACTTGGCCGCATTCATCTTTCCCTCGATTGCAACCAGTCGTCCTGTCCCTGCAGCTGAAAAACACTCCCACAGCATGATGCTGCCACCACCATGCTTCACTGTTGGGACTGTATTGGACAGGTGATGAGCAGTGCCTGGTTTTCTCCACACATACCGCTTAGAATTAAGGCCAAAAAGTTCAATTTTGGTCTCATCAGACCAGAGAATCTTATTTCTCACCATCTTGGAGTCCTTCAGGTGTTTTTTAGCAAACTCCATGCGGGCTTTCATGTGTCTTACACTGAGGAGAGGCTTCCGTCGGGCCACTCTGCCATAAAGCCCCGACTGGTGGAGGGCTGCAGTGATGGTTGACTTTCTACAACTTTCTCTCATCTCCTGACTGCATCTCTGGAGCTCAGCCACAGTGATCTTTGGGTTCTTCTTTACCTCTCTCACCAAGGCTCTTCTCCCCCGATAGCTCAGTTTGGCCGGACGGCCAGCTCTAGGAAGGGTTCTGGTCGTCCCAAACGTCTTCCATTTGAGGATTATGGAGGCCACTGTGCTCTTAGGAACCTTAAGTGCAGCAGAAATCTTTTTGTAACCTTGGCCAGATCTGTGCCTTGCCACAATTCTGTCTCTGAGCTCTTCAGGCAGTTCCTTTGACCTCATGATTCTCATTTGCTCTGACATGCATTGTGATCTGGAAGGTCTTATATAGACAGGTGTGTGGCTTTCCTAATCAAGTCCAATCAGTATAATCAAACACAGCTGGACTCAAATGAAGGTGTAGAACCATCTCAAGGATGATCAGAAGAAATGGAAAGCACCTG
Source organism: Silurus glanis (assembly GCA_014706435.1). Lineage (NCBI taxonomy): Eukaryota > Metazoa > Chordata > Actinopteri > Siluriformes > Siluridae > Silurus > Silurus glanis. Next base: position 2,308,746 of record JAAIIK010000080.1, read on the forward strand.
AGTTAAATATATGAGTGTCACAGCAAAGGGTCTGAATACTTAGGACCATGTGATATTTCAGTTTTTCTTTTTTAATAAATCTGCAACAATGTCAATAATTCTGTGTTTTTCTGTCAATATGGGGAGCTGTGTGTACATTCATGAGGAAGAAGAATGAACTTAAATGATTTTAGCAAAAGGCTGCAATATAACAAAGAGTAAAAAATTTAAGGGGGTCTGAATACTTTCCGTACCCACTGTATATGTCTAACATGACAAAAACATTATAATGTAAATACAATACAACCTACTCACCAGAGATGCAGACTCATAATGTACACCGCTCCTCAGAGGCTGTAATCCAGTGGTACCGCTCGTATTCACTGGTCTGGAAGTGACTAACAAACCCTTTCCCGGCCTGAGACAAGCTAGCTAGCTTCGGGGTTGGCCAACCTCCTTACGATGTCTAGCTTTTCTTAAAAATGGATTTTTAAGTATGTCTGAGACCATATTAATTTCTCTTCGTCTGTAGGCATAAAAAGTCTAACTCAGATGTATTAATGTGTGAAAAGTGCTATAAATGTTTTGCCAGTCAAACTTGGCTGTAACAGTTTGCCTCTGACCAACCAATCAGAGGACAGAAATATGATGACTATTCTGGGCCAGCTAGCTACCCTGTGAGGCGAATATGAAATCTGATTGGATAAAGAAACAGACCTAATTCTTAAGGAGACTATAGTAAAAAGGCCAGCAGTACTGACTTTGAAGGCCCTGGGCAGATTAGCTTGACATGGCAGCACATAGAGGCTGAAATCTGATTGGACAAAAAATCTACCATCCACATACACGTACTGGAAGCAGTGCAGCCAAGAAAAACGTTACAAAATGAAGAGAATAAACTGTTGGGAATAAATGAATACAATTTCATGGAACAAATATTTGAATTAAGGTTGTAAATGTAGGTCAGTGCTTCTGATAGTGTTTAGGCCATTTACACATACACACACACACACACACACACACACACACACACACACACACACACA
>JAAIIK010000080.1:2309780-2323437 GCA_014706435.1 Silurus glanis
CACACACACACACACACACACACACACACACACACACACACACACACGCATACATACATATTGTAAATATAAACCAATAAGCATTCTTCCAGCTCTAATACACCTGACCACGCCATGCTATGCTAAATAAAAGTGTTTAATAACTAAATCCTGACAAAAGGAGAAGATCTAGAACGAGAAGAAAAAAAAAAATCGGTAAGAGCATATCTAACAAATATAAAAAAATATTTTGTTTACTTTATAGCCATTCGAACTTTATGGGGGTCTTGCTTGTCAAGACCATGGAGCCTATCCTGAGACCACTCGGTCCATACCTGTCCTTTGCAGTGCAACACACACCCACACATACCCACACCAATTTAATTTAATGTAGCTATTTTTCCTATCTGTATGGTTTTTGGACACAGAAATTAACCCTAATGAAACACAAATGGTGATGGCAAGAAAATGTGAAACAGATAACCTAAACTCAGGAGTAATTCAGGAAATCTATGGCCATGTAACTATGAGTCATTAATGCTAATGTAAATAATTCAACTAATAATAAAACTTGAAACATTCGGTAAATTACATTAGGCAAAATATATAAATAGCTAATAGAACAGTGTGGGCTTGCCTGTAGGACTTGGCTAGGTCATAAGGGCAGACAGGGGCTAGGCCAAGAACTAGTTTAGAAGCAAAAGAGATTGTTTATAGTAATACATTGTATGTGCAAACTGGAAGCCAGTGTAAACTGCTGCAATAAGATTGTATAAATTAGTCATTACAGACAGCTTTTAACATTATACAGTTGAATAAAAGTTTTAAACATTGAAGCTTTAGGAATGATGACAGGTGCATCTCAATAAATTAGAATATCATTAAAAAGTTGATTTATTTTATTATAATTTAATACAAAAAGTGAAACTTGTATATTATATAGATTCATCACACACGGACTGAAATATTTCAAGTGTTTATTTCTTTTAATTTTGATGATTACGGCTTACAGCTGATGAAAACCCAAAATTCAGTAGCTCAAAAAATTCGAATATTGTAAAAAGGTTGAATATTGGAGACTCGTAGTGTCACACTTTAATTAGCTAATTAAATCCAAACACCTGCAAAGGTTTCCTGAGCCTTTAAATTGTGTCTTAGTCTGGTTCAGGCTGCACAATCATGGGGGAAGACTGCTGACTTGACAGTTGTCCAGAAGACGATCATTGACACCCTGCACATGAAGGGTAACACACAAAAGGTCATCGCTAAAGAAGCTGGCTGTTTTCAAAGTGCTGTATCCAAGGACATTAATGGAAAGTTGAATGGAAGGAAAAAATGTGATAGAAAAAGGTGAAATGAAGCCCATTCAAGAATTTGAGGAGATTCCCAAAGAGTGGACTGCAGCTGGAGTCAGTGCTTCAAGAGCCTCCACGCACAGACGTATCACAACGTCTGATACGTCTGACAACGTCAGAGGTGTCTTACCTGGGAAAAGGACAAAAAGAACTAAACTGTTAGTCAGTGAGACAAAGTCGTCATTTTAGATAAAAGAAAATTTTGCATTTAATTTAGAAATCAAGGTACCAGAGTTTGGAAGAAGAGAGAAGAGGCACATAATCCAAGTTGCTTGAGGTCCAGTGTAAAGTTTGCACAGTCAGTGGTGGTTTGGGGAGTCATTTTATCTGCTGGTGTTGGTCCACTATGTTTTATCAGGTCCAAGGTCAGCACAGCCATCTACCAGGAAGAGCACTTCATGCTTCCCTCTGCTGACCAGCTTTATGGAGATGCTGATTTCATTTTCCAGCAGGATTTGGCACCTGCCCCCACTGCTAAAAGTACTAATACCTGGTTTAAGGACCACGGTATCCATGTGCTTGATTGGTCAGCAAACTCACCCAACCTAAACCCCATTTTCAGTAGTCCAACATTTCTGTGTTATTTATTATTTTTTTATTATTGGTCTTAAGTAATTTCAAAATTTTCTGAGAAACTTTTTGTATTGAATTACTAAAATAAATAAACTTTTTATTGATATTTAAATTTATTGAGATGCACCTGTAAATTTGTGGTATTCTATTTTGGGTGATGTGATATGAATGGAAAAAAAGTTTTCCCCAAGCAAATTGTAGGGGAAAAAAAACCCTGTGTGGTATTTCTAAAGAATAGTAACTGGTACTAAAATTTCCTGAATCAGTGTTTTCACTTATCACTTTATGAAACTTTTGCAAAAAACATTTACTAAAACATCACTCAGCTAAGAGTCGGTACTGTATAGAGTTGACTGCATTGCTTGAGATAACAGACTGTCTAATAGATAAATGCAGACATTAATTAGCTGATGAGATACAAACTCAAATAAAATCCCAATGTACATCATAAATAATACAACAAAATTGATAGTTTGGCTGATTTAATAGATGGAAAAAAGCATGTAAATCCTCATTTGGCAAATTATCAGCATTGGCTATACATAATGACAGAATTACATACACAATATGCACAATTCCTATGGTAAAGTATATCTACATATTTTAGAATATATCATTAAGTATGCATAGCTTTATAGTTAAATGAAAATGTAAAGAAAATTAAGCTGAAACGTCAGAATTTTGATTTTGGTGTCTACGTATTAAGAAATCAATAACACGCAATCCTATTTTATACTTAATGTATTAGGAAATGGACTTTCATTTATCTGGTTTACCTTAAAATGGTCTGCATCAGCCATATCAATGTTAATATACAGTTAAAAGGCATCTCCATTAGCAGTGACTGTTAAGCAACTCAACCAAATTTTAACCACTAATAGCCCCCAGTAAAGTTTCACCTTGTAAGAGCGTTTGGAGCCTTTGCTGGAGAGATGAACATTGTTATTCCAAGAAGATATTCCATCAGTTTGTTCTTTGATGATGATGATGATGATGATGGTGGTGGTGGTGGTGGTGATGGTGTCAGCGATGTGTTTATTTGGGACCAGATTTATCAGTTGCCATTTTCATCACACCATTCAGTGAAATTCTTTTGCCTTGCAAATTTGGACAAAGTCATCCGGGAAGACAGCACAGTGATAAAGGTGGAAATGTTTCATCATATTATAATTGGGACGATTCAGAAGAACTTGTGACCACCCTTACGTTTAAAAAAACAAAAGTCAACTTGACTAGCCTACATCAAGTTTGGCAAAGCTTCACAGAGTCAAACAGAGTTTATATACTCTTGGACACAGGAAGTAAAATGATCAAGCACAGCATCAAGGAAGTGCTGCTTAACAATCAGGAGACCTCTAGTGGCTGGGAGGGCTACTGCATCGAGCTGGTGTGGCAAGATTAACATGCATTTTTGTTTAAAATGTTCTTCTAACTTGGCCACTTTAGAGGTATTCTTTTTCAAACATAAAATCCACTATCATATGAAATATGGAAATATCCCCACCCCTGAAAAAATTCCTAATCCCATGCCTTCTTTAACAGGTGTTGCATGGCCACTATTCGCATATTGAGACTTGAATTCTTTAATATGTAATGATGCAATATCTGTCTGCTTTGAGACAACTGACCTTGTGAAAAGTTCTATAGAAATAAAGTAACATTGCTTGCATGTCACGGGTTTAATACTCATTCAGATTCTTCAATTAGATTTTCAACTCTTTCAACTGAATTCCTCTGATGGCATTTAATCTTAAAAATAAAAGTGCTTTATAAAGTTTAAATTGACCTTGGGAGATGGTGTAAAATGTGAAATGTATAATACATACTTTTGCTGTCCAAGCGCCAGCAAAAAAGAGAGTAAAACATCTGTATTTCACTGTATTTATGCAGATATGTTTAAAATAATAGGGGTTTACCTTACTTACATTATTTTGGCTAAAACTGCAATCCGAAGTGACTTACAGCTGAAACCAAGAACTGAGCAGGTAAGGGTTAAGACCTTAGTTTAAGGAACTTAATGGGAATTTATGAGGTTCCAATCATGAGCTTAATTCCTTAACCAAAGAACTACCATGACTTTACATTTATTGACATGAAGGCAGGAATTAAGAGCATTAGTAATGGGCTTAAAATGGCCTTTGTGCCATTATAGGATAGAGATTATTCTGCATTAGAAACCCAAGCCAAACTATATATATATTTTCTATAGGCTGGGTCCAAGGACTGATCAATTCTACACTAAAGCTGTGTATGGATAAATAGTCATTTATTTTAGTTTTTCTTTTTTATCTGCCAGTGACACACAATATTTTTATACAACCTATAAATAGAGTAGAGAGAGATAACATCAACATGAGTCACCACATCGAGGCTTTCTTTTAACTTGTAGCAAATTCCCATCAACAGATGTGCAGAAATGTAATCAGCATATTTCCATTTTGCGTAAACATGTTATTGTTTTTTTTTTTTTACAAAGATTAGTGAAGAGAAAAACTTGTGTGATTGTGAGTGCATTTGTGTGTGCTTTCTTTCATCCGCACAAAGATTTGCCTTTCTGCTTGACTGAGCTCAAAAAACGACCGAGCCACCGGTGATGTTGGCAGGTATGTATGAAGAGAGCTATGCAGCAACATCGCTTGCCTTCTCCCCCACCCTATCAGAGCCATTGTGCTCTTTGTCAATCAGCTGTGCATTTCTCTGAACAATTATGCAGCCTTGTACTCCTTGTACTCATTTATTCTGAGCAAAAACATGCAGAGAATAATGCGTAGGCATCTTGGCAAGCTTAGATCTTGTGGAGTATCTACAATGGAAACGATGGTGGCGCATTAAGTGGCACATCAAGTCATTTCAAAAGCAAAACACTCTATGTGTTATTGCACGTGGCATATTACGTTTAGCTGTACACTTAATCTAGAATTACGCTAAGTGAAAGCAACCGATTCAATAATTTCTACTCAGGATATTACCTCAATTAACAATTGAATAAAAATGCTCTATACATACATATTTAAGAGGCCTCTCTAGTTTTATCGCCTTGTCTATGTAGCTATAAATGTATGCAATTGCTTTATTAATAAAATTATTTATTGAATGAATTTATTTCATGAAGTAAAAAAAAAAGGCAAATTGCTGAGGCCTAACACCATGGGAATTGTGGAAAATACCCAATGTCAGGTTGGTGGCGGTTATTTATTTGCATACACACAAACACATACCATCCTACACGTCCTACCTCCTACAAAATTTGTAGCAAATGCAGTTTGTGAAAACACCCATAATATTAAGGTACTCATTTATTATGGACACAAGGAAATGTGAAAATTCACAAAAGAGGAACATTACTGTAAGTGTCGAACTGGTACATAAACATGTAAGAAAAAAATAGTTTCTGTAGGGAATTCACCAAACGACACCGTTTCACCCACAGGCAAGCTGTTATGGGAATTTACATATCCTCTGTCTGTCTGTCTATCTGTCTGACTGTCTGTCTGACTGTCTGTCTCACTCACTCACTCACTCACTCACTCACACACACACACACACACACACACACACACACACACACACAAACACACACACAAATTGGAATAAGCCTTAACCAAGAGCACCACCTACAGCCAGCCTTAAATTTGAGAAATTGGTCAGAATATTTCTAGAATATTTTTTTGCAAACATATTGCACAGACTACATTAAAAAAAAATAGTAAATTTAAAATAATGCGTGGTGTATAATGAATACAGCACCATAAAAGCTCATGTGATTACCTGCCTTAGGCTGTTGATTGTAAATGCATCCTGCTGTAGATGGCGCTCTTGCCTATATGGCTAAAAATACAGCCAGTATCTCACAAAAGTGAGTACACCCCTCACATTTTAGCAACCTTTTAAGTATATCTATTTAAGGGACAATATTTAAAAAAAAATGAAACGTGAATATATTTTAGACTAGTCAATGTGCAGCTTGTATAGCAGTACAGATTTACTGTCCTCTAAAAAACCACAACATACAGCCATTATTGTCTAAATAGCTGGCAACAAAAGTAAGTTCTCTAAGTGATAACATATGTAGGTCGTGTAACCGTGCAAAGCCACAGGTCCTATTCATCATGTTCATGTTTTTGTCTGCTTGACAGGACCATACAAATTTGTGTACCAGTGGATGTTCAACATGGCACCTCATGGCAAATAACTCTGAGGAGTTGAGAATTATAATTGTTGCTCTCCACAAAGATGGCCTAGACTATAAGAAGATCAGTAAAACCCTGAAACTGAGTTATAGTAGAGTGGCCAGGGTCATACAGAGGTTTTTGAAGACGGGCTCCACTCGGAACAGCCCTTGCAAGGGTCTACCAAAAAAGTTGAGTCCTCGTGCTGTGCGTCAGGTGCAGAAGCTGGCTTCAAAAATCAGATGCATGAGTGCTGCAGCGTTGCTTTAGCGGTTGCAGAAGCGGAAGCTCTGCTTGTTAGTGCTCAGACCATACGCCACACACTGCAACAAGTCGGATTGCATGTCCATCGTCCTAGAAGGAAGCCTCTACTGAAGCTGGCTCATAAAAAAGTTGCTAAATACGACCTGTCCAAGAGCTTATATTACTGGAACCATGTCCTGTGGTCTTAAGAAACTAAGATGTATTTAGGCTGTATGAGTGCTGCTGGTACTGGGGAGCTGCGGGTCATCAGAATCAGAATCAAAATCAGGTTTATTGGCCAAGTGTGTTGACATGCACAAGGAATTTGGTTCCAGTCATTATTGAGGGAAGTTAGTGAGTGTCATTGAGGGAACATGGATTCCAACATGTACTGTGACATTCTGAAGCAGAACATGATGCTCTCCCTTCAGAAACTGGGCCGAACGCAGTTTTCCAACATAATAATGACCCTAAACACACCGCCAAGATGCCAACTGCCTTGCTGAGGAAGCTAAGGGTGATGGAGTGGTCAAGTATGTCTCCAGACCTGAACCCTATTGAGCACCTGTGGGGCATCTTCAAGCGTAAGGTGAAGAAGTGCCATGTGTCTAACATCCAGCAGCTCCATGATATCATTATGGAGGAGTGAAAGAGGATCCCAGCAACAACCTGTGCAGCTCTGGTGAATTCTATGTTCAGGAGGATTAAGGCAGTGCAAGATAACAGTGGTGCTCACACAAAATTCTGACACTTTTGGACACAGTTTTGACACGTTCGCTTAGGGTGTACTCACTTGTGCTTACCACCAGTTACTCACCAGTTATTTAGACAATAATTGCTGTATGTTAAGTCATTTTCAAAAAACAGTAAATCTATACTGCTATACAAACTGCACACTGACTACACTAAAATATATCCAAGTTTCATTTATATAATATCGTCCCTTAAGAAGATATACTAAAATGGCTGGTGAAATGTGAGGGGTGTACTAACTTTTGTGAGATACTGTACAGGTTGACTAAAGCCAGGGACTTATGCTGTGTGAAGTATTTATTTATATGTATTAATATTCCCCTTACAAAGAAGGCTCAGATCCATTAAAGTTCTTTTGAGTTATCAGCTTTATCCTGTAATGAAACTTTAATGTCAACAGCCCTTTGTCCCTGAACCTAGCCTAATTGAATTCACAAGATTTGGCAGCTGCCCTTATCCGAATCATCTTACAGTTATCTCAGCTTTTATACACAATAAACAATTATCCTTATACCAACTGATCTTATATTTTAAACAATAAAGTAGTTGAGTGTTTAGGGCCTCATGGGCCCAGCAGTATGGTGGGATTTGAACAAACAACCTTCTGATCAGGTGTCCAACATCTTAACCACTGAGCTACCACTTCATAATTGGCAGATTTAGACACTGCTTCTCTCAACCTTCATCAGAACACCAACTGAGGGAATAAGCTTTGAAAGAATGGTGTACATTCAAAGTTCACACCTTGAGAATCAATAGCAAGGTCCAGTGAAGCTGTTTAGGGGCACTACACCTCCAAACACACATTTATGCTTCTTTAATTTGAAGCCCATTTGTAAATCTAGGAAATTCTGAAAAAAAAAACCCACCACCACAAAACTGCTGCTGATACAGTACATCAACTGAACTTAGGTATTTGGGGAAATTTATTTAGCATCACAGGAAGCATGCTCATTAACTAATTGGTGTTTTTTAAAATCATTTGATGCTTGGAAACGTTGCCTTTTGAACACAAATTCAGACTAGTTTAACCATAAATAGGCTCACAAGCCTGAAATCATCTGTAATTTGTGCGTATTAAAGGCCTATATCTGGATTAGAATAAAGTATATTGCCACCTTTGTGGACCTCCCAGGTTTGAAGCATTTCAAAGCTTAGCAGTCAGTGAGTGAGCAGTCAGGCAAACTTGGCACAGGGCTCATGGATTTTCAACCCAAAGGGGTGAAGCTAATCTCTGGAGCCGAAAGGCAATTTTGCACCTCGAGAACATTCTGCTATCAAACTAATGCCAGAGCTTGTTTTCAAAACAAAGGGAAGGAAATGGACTGTGAAATCGCTTGTAATTGTAACATGGCTCCACAGAACAGAGAGGCAGTCAGACAGAGCCAGTAAATCCCACAGTTAAGTGAGAGAGTGAAGGCCAATCTCAAAATGTGTTCTGGCCCTTATCATTATGCACACTACATACACATGATTTCACAGTGGTTAAACTAAAATTGGAGGTCAAGCGCAATTAAGTAAGGGTCTGGATGACATGGAGCGCAGCATTTAAGATCATATAAGGCTGATAAGTCAAATCCCAGATCTGACAAGCTTTGGCAGAGGGAAGATATATGAGCTGAGAGCCAAGGACCTACGAAGAACAAGCACCAGTGTTCAGTTTCTAGACTAGAGAATTTTCTTAAGGTACACGTTTGCAACCCTGGGGCCCCCTGCCCTGCACATTTGAGTGTTTTCCCTGCTTTAATACGCTCCCTTTAACTCAGGAAGGCTGTTAATTAGCTGATCACCTGAATTAGATGTTCTGGGAGCAGCTAAAACAGGAACAGGGTTGGGAAGCAGTGCCTTTTAGTAGATGGCATGGTTTCTCCGAGGGGTAGCAATGATACGCCACAATTCCAAGTGGAATAGGATCTCAGCAACACTCCAAGGTTGGATTGTGACCAGTCTGTGTGGAGTTTTCCCAGCACGTTCCTCCTTTATGCCTGATGGTTTCCAATGGGTTCTCTGGTTTCTTCTCACCTCCAACAAACATGCTGATAACAGGAATGGCTATGATTAATAATGTATGACAGGCATCCCACCCCAGGTGTATTCCCACCTCATTCTCAGTGTTCGCAGGATAGGCTGTGGATCCACAAAAATCATAACCAGGATAAAGCGATTACTTTAAATGAGTTTCAAATTTACATGTTTAGATTATAAAGTGTAAATAAAATACATTAGTTTCCCATTCTGACAGTCCAGAATTTGTGGAGATAGCTGAGAGCAAGCTTGATTACCCCAAGTGCTCTGTGTTAAGTGCACTTATATTAACATTGTTTATTTTATTGGAATAATGATGCATTATGTACACGTTTTCTGCTTATAGAATAAAGAAGTGACACTGAGATTAAGTATTATCTTGACTACCTATAGTGCAGTATTGAATCCTTCATATCTCTGAAGAGTCTTTAGTTTTATCAGGAAAAGAAAATGGCATGCCATAGGCGGAGCTAAAGAGTCGCAAGCATGCACAGCCTTTGCATAACGATATTCTACTAGCCGTGACATCGCAAAAAAAATAAATAAATAAACAAACAGGAACAAAATCTTTATAGTTTTTATTAACTATGGCTAACACTCAGATCCATCCGTATATATATTTGATCCAGAATCGAATCCGCAGTATGAAATTAGACATCAAGAACAACAGCGCCAACAATGACTACTACTAAACAAGGTTCTCCTTCCCTCACATCCAAAAACACACTTCTTTGGAGACATTTTTTTTTTGTGAGTCCTGTGACGACTTTCATAAACGTATGGCGAAAAGTAATGGTTGCTGTGAGTGAGCAATCTTCAAGGAGATTTTTTCTCGAAAAAAACAAAACTTTCTTGAACTTATACGAACCAGGAAGGAGTAAATTTAGAACAGAAATAGTCACTCATATGTCCAAAAAAAAAATTTTTTTTAAGTTGCCCATGTTAAGCATGGGAATCCAACTCCTTAACAGTGTATATAATTCAGAATGCATGGAAAAACATTAGACCCCTGCTGTTAAGCTCTCTATTAAATATGTAAATCATTGACTAAATATTTCGTCACTATTCACTCGCGGATTGTAATAGGACTCTATTAATTGAATAGAGTCCTATTATTATTAGAGTGCTTAATTGAATGCAAACGCACTTGTTTAGTCAAACAATTACTGAAGACTGTTCTCAGTTACTGTAAGTATTTAATTGTATGTTACAAAGTGCATGAATAGAGTGCGACATACAATATAAACCAACACAAACTTTACTATGTATACTTATGTGCTTCTCTAATTCCAATTTCTGATTGATATTTAATTTGAACCATTTTTTGTTCAAAAACCTTTGAACCCTGGGTGTTTAAAACATTTACAGTACTGTAAAAACTGGACTGAAATTAAATGATTTTAGTAAAGGAAATTGCATTTATGTTTTATAGGCTTGACAAAGAAAATAGTCAATTATAAAATAAAAATGCACCAAAACACATCTAATCATTATCAATTATTTAAATTATACTTCTTCCATAATCCTCCATCAAAATGTAGTAACTTTTGCCTGCTGTTGCACATTTCTAGACTTTTCACTACACCAATATATGCATATGAGCTTGAAAATAAATATTACGTTAACCAATAATATTAATAAACCATTAACATCAGCTCCAACTCTCTGCCAACCACAGCTATTATCTGAAAGCACTGTTTAAAAAAAAAAAAAAAAAAAGCCTCAAAATGTTTGTTTCGCTTCGCCTCTAAAAGAAACCGATCATCATTCAGTGCTGCTTCAATAGAAATATACGATCACACCCCTGCTGCAAGGAATTAAAGAGGACACTCCCAAAATACATGCAAAAGAAAAAACCCATAATAACTTAGATACCTTGTGAAATTTGCTTTCAAGCCCAGGTACAGTCTTGACTAATTTGAATACAAAACTGTGATTATACTATTAGTTTTAATTCGCACTTAATAACAGCCAGGGTGTAGGACAGGGTGTAGTTAATTGGTGCTACAGTGAAGACAATAGATGGAAAAGTTCAACATGTCAAACTCAATAGGTAGCCACATTCCTGCACTTATACACAAAAGGAGTTTAACCAGCTTGAACAGATTTCGAGAGAGACCCAGTGTTCCAGTGTTTCAGTGCGTCATGTAATGACACCGTTTAATTAACTTTTCCCAAGACCACCAGGACGAAAAAAGAAAGCTATACAGATCAACCTCAACATTTCAAAAGATTATGAGCATGAATGACTAAAAGCCTCTTTTCAGCAGCTCAATTTAAAAAGCATTAGCCTTTGGGGGCTGAGCTAATCTCACATTCTCAAAGACTGCATCATCAATCCTTATCAAATCATTCATAACTAGTTTTCCATGAAGGTGATGTTTTTGAAATAATTATTATTCCCTATATTGGAATGTGACATCAGGTTACTGATCAATATAAACGCATCAAGTTTCTTCTGAAAGTTTCATTTAATGAAAAGCAACAATGTTATAAAACATTATGATACATTTCCTTATATAAATATACTTATGTGACCACTACACAAAGTCATGAACGGGTATATAGAGCTCGTGTAAACATCGTATTTAGTTTTCTAAGTTTAACATTTTCTTTGAAATAAAATAGTGTGGCACAACACTTGAAGATTTTTGGATTTGTAATCTGTCCTAAAAAAAAAAAGTAAAACATTGATTTCCTACACAACAGTCCTGTCTGATTTAAAAAGTCCAGGTCTCCCTTATACTTTTTGAATTGCTCCCGAAACAAAAAATAGATTTAAAGAACAAACATTTTATTCAATCTTAGCCTTCAACCTACCCAGTTCAATTAAATAGTTCAGTATATCCAGCATCTGAACCTGCATAGTCTTTATAATAAGGTGCATTTAGATGTAGCCTCCCCCCAGTCTGTGGCCTGTAAGGATTTTTGTGGTACACGACGTCTGTTTAAAAACCTTTAGAAAGCTACTACTATGTCAAAAAATAAAAATTAAATTAAAAAATACACAGCTGTTTAGCATTTTCTGTTGTTTTGGCCACATCATACACTGCTTAGATTATAAATCATCCCACTGGGCAAAGATGTTTAGGCACCAACAAACAGTCTTGAGTTTGGATCAAAAAGAAAAATCCATATTGCCTCTCAGGACAAATGATACATACTATAGGCCAAAGGTGTAGAATAAATCCCAAGTGGAGGCATAGGGAGCATGTATCTACGTAAAGGAAAGTGCCCCGATTGTCCATAGAGGAGCGCTGCTGCTCCCTGTGGCTGATTGCTAAGAGGAAACGGAAAAGACAGGCCCGAGTGCGTCGAGGGCTTGGCTGCCATTTTGAGCTTCTCTATCTCAGCCTCCTGCAGTCGCTTGGCTTTGGCTCGTCTGTTTTGGAACCAGATCTTGACCTGGGTTTCAGTCAAACAGAGAGAACTAGAGAACTCGGCACGTTCTGCGATGGAGAGGTACTGCTTCTGACGGAACTTGCGCTCCAGGGCTAGGAGCTGAGCCGTCGTGAATGGAGTTCGAGGCTTACGATTCGTCTTGTGCTTTCTCAGCGAGCATGAGCTCGGACCCAAGTGTCCTGTAACATGGGAGAACATTTTTTAACTTCTCTGATTTTTTTTTTCATCAAAGATGCCTCATGGCCACAAGATCAATTCAAATATAATTTCTCATTATGCACTTCTTTATACTTGATATGCCAAGCTTTAGATTTTTAATACAGTGGTTCTCAAAGCAGGGGTCCATGAGCTATGGCCTGGGGTTTATAAGTTTGCTCTTGTAGTTTTAATAACCAGATATCAAAGTTTTCATAGTTATTATTTTAGTCACTGTAGTTAAGTTGTAGTTTTGTTCTGGTAACATGAATTTAACAGTTTTTAAATCAAGTAAAATGTCACTAATGTGTTTCTTGAGAAGTTGTTCTTTCATTTTTGTTCCAAGTAAAGGTTAGTAACTAAAGGGTAATTATACATTTATATCAACTAGATGATTATAGTGGTTATATCATGATAGAAATGTTCTCAATATGTAAATAATGTACATGGTTTCAGTTCTGTGTGCTAAAAGTTGATGGGTCCTATAAATAAACATGTTTGTACATTTGTCTATTTTATCCATAATTTGATTAGATGAACTGCTGTTTGTGTGTAAGTTTGAGAACCCCAGTGGAAAATTTCTGTAACAGATAGTTTAAGCATAAAGCTGCTAGTCTGGTGAATGGGAATAAATATTTGGGGTTTATTTGAAGAAGCTTATAAAAAATAAAATAAAAGTTAGTTTCACTGAACATGTCAACACTGAATCTTGCATCATTGCAGTAGGAGTCACCACAACATCACACATTCAGGTAAAGGTGCTTAACTGTACCTGGTCCCCGAGCTCACACTCATACCTTTGTACCTTTTACTTAACAAGCCATTTATCGACAGTTCCAGGTGAAACAACAAGGTCTTTTGGTGTAACACTGTCCCAAAGAGACAATGAAATATAGTTTTTGCTGGTGTCTTCTATCACTTTTATTATATTATACATTCTAACTTGAGCTACCATGGATATAT
>JAAIIK010000080.1:2323837-2359350 GCA_014706435.1 Silurus glanis
TGTGTGTGTGTGTGTGTGTGTGTGTGTGTGTGTGTGTGTGTGTGTGTGTTCGTGCGTAAACCTACGTGGCTGCGGTGAGCACGCGGACTTGGACCAGGCCGCTTCGTCTCGGTCCGACGCTTCCGACTTGACGGGCGACGTGGGCACGCGGTCCTCCGGCGCAGGCGGCCCGTACAGCAGCGTCGAGCGCGCGTTCCCGTAGCGAGGGGTTTCCGCGGGCGTGCTGGCTCCGGCGCGAGCCATGAGCGCGTCCACGCTGAACGGCAGGCTCGCGGCGCGCTGAGCCGAGCACGCGGCGTCTTCGGAAAGCTCCGCGCTCATGCCTTGCCTCATGCGTCGCCCACGGAACAATCAAGCGCGCGCCTCAAAAAAAAAAAAAAAAAAAAAAAAAAATAGAAGGAAAGAAAGAAAAGATTAGGAATGCGGCTCGGTGCTCCCGCAAGTGGCAGACTCTCTCGTGCACTAAGCTCAAAAGTTCTCAGCGTTTGAAGAGCATCCCGGAGCAAAGTTGGAGGCAGTCACCGTCACCGCCCAGCCAAGGAAAAAAAAACAAAGTTATTAAGGGAAGTGTGTGCGTGCCATTGGCTCGTTTTAAGCGCATTCATTTTGTCCATTATACCTGATTAACGCGAGGAGATAGGACACGCGCTGGACTTTGCGTTTCATAACGGGTCCCTATTAAATTCGTTTCACAGCATATAAACCATCATAGTTCACTATGTCTGGAAAAAAGGGTAGTGAACCTTGTTACTGTGGTGCCCTCAAGTATATACATTTATCCCATTTAGTGTGAATCATTTCACCTGGAAAATTGACAGGTATCTAATGTAACGTATAAATGTAAAAAAAAAAAAAAAAAACTAAATTATGAGATTATCCACGTGAAGTTTATGACTTATCTGTAAGGGAACTAATAATAGCCAATGACTTACAAATTTTTATATTGATATTATAAATTTTATATTTAATAAACTATACGTCCTAAGTGTTTTTCTGTAACATTTTGAGACAAGAAATAAGTCAGTCTGATCTTGTACATTGAAAAATGTATCTTTAAAAATATTACTGTAAAATCTAAAGTGGTCATTAAGGTGCAGTAAAAGATTCACAATACACACATCATAACAACAACAACAACAACAACAAAGAATAAATAAGAAACAAAAGATAAATAGTACAAGTACAAACAAGGGCATTTCAAATCAAATACTATTGCTCTCAGAAACAATGCTAGTCAAGCAGCTTTTTCCATCCCCGTGGTGGTATCAATTCTGAACTTTAATTTTGTTACCCATAGTGTGTATCCTTTTACCCAGAAAGTAGTAATAGTATGTATTAACAACAGCACATCAACTACAGTATCCTGCAGACATTTAGTAGAGAACACGTACAGAAGAAAGCGTGCTAAACTGTACCATACCATGTCACTGACATGGTAATAATACTCTTTGTACCTTTCATCTCCAAATGTGCACCTTTACAAAGAACATTTCAGGTACATAATTGGACCTTTTTAAAGTAAAGCTTTAAGGAAGATACAGTAGTATGTCACTTAATACATATAAACAACATATATATATATATATATATATATATAAATGGAAGCTTTCTTGATGCTTGACCTCACAGAAACCAAACATGAATATAAAAACATGCACATCATGTCCAAGCTGTGTGAAAAACCAACAGGTGAAGCGTCTAAAAACTAAATTATGTGATTATTCACGTGATGTTTATATGACTTACCTGTTAGGAAATTAATTATAGCCTATGACTTACCAATCATACCATTTTTATAAACAATGCCGCATAAGTGTTTTCTGTGACATTCTGTGGCTAGAAATATCAATCTGACCTTTTACATTTTCGATACAAAACCATCAAGTCACTGAGTGTGAATTGATATTTGTTAACCTACTGATCCAATACAATCTTGGCAATTTTGATGTATGAAACAGCAGCCCAGCAGCATTCATTTGAGTTGTATCAAATTAATGTGAATTGTGTCAGTAGTGAAAATGCTTTCATGGTACAATCTACAGAATCAAGACCAGAAAATAAAAACACCAATCAATAGCAATTCAGGGCAGAGATATCCTCGATCCCTGTACTGAGTATAAGATCAGCGTATCCCTGTAAAAATAATATAAAATTCCCCCCAAAAAATGTCAAATCAATAAGAAAGACTATGAGCAATCAAAATGTTTCATTTTGTCCCCACTGTTTTCACAGCATGAGAGCACGGAGTGTTTTCACATGATTCATTATTCATTGTTTTCGACCTGCAGCTTAATGTCCTGATCTATATTTGAAGAAGAATAAAAAAAAATAAAAAAAAACATACACACTTGCTTGATAAGGTTAAACATGTCCAAAAGCTAAATCTGATCCTCTTTGAACTTTTGTATCACAGTGTGACTAATAATTCAAGCACAGGAAAGATGATTGATAAAGGTAATCCCCCTCCCCTCCCGCATTTCTCTTAGCAAGCTGTGAAAGGCCCTGGGATTGGGCTAGCCTGAAAATGACTGTCATTACATTGTTATTATTAACACCTTGTAATTAGGCCTTTGGAATCCGGTTCTTTTAACCGGGATTTAACGGTAATGACACAAAATTGCTACCTTCCCGAGGTGTATGGCGCCCACGCTGATTAGTCTTAGACTGTCATTTTAAAAGCTATGAATTTTCCTCTGCTGTCATTTGACCTTCAAACTGTATATAGGGCTGCATTTGCAACAATACACTGACTACAAGAAACCAAAACGAAGCGTGTGTTTATCCTGCTAAAATTAGACCGGTTGTGTAGTCAAGGTGTGGAGCATAACTTTAACAAATGTAACGAAAAATGACTGTCCATTTATTACAAATATGATTTGAACTTAAATGCATTCAGCTTTTCATGGATGCCACAGCCAGCTGGGTCTGATAACAAGATTTACAACGCGTCACTGACAAACTGTAAAGAGAGCCTTTCCTCTATAAAGTGCACTGTGGTAATTATTTGATTCACTCTGGGAATGCAACAGTACAACTCAAGAGTAATAGTTAAGTGCCTCCACAGAGTCTGGGCTCCTGCATTCTTATTACAGCCCTCGAGGGGAACGCTGCTCTGTAATTGTGACAGGTTTAATGCCGTGGAGAAGGCCTCATGGGCTTATGGGTTCATTAAGGTTTATGAATCGCTGTGTTCACAGCTTGACTTGTTGATGTAAATGCCTGTAAATCAATTAAGAACCTGCCTTTTCATCTTTTTCACGAGTCGCCTTCACAGAAGCAGTGATTAAGGAGCACTCGTGGGTTCAAAATCAGAGCGAACTTGTTCCTCTGTGGCTAATTTGGAGTCTTTAAGGTTACTTAATGAAAAGAAAAAGAAGACATAATTAGCAGGAAGTTCTATTACAGTGGAAGAGCATATCCAGGAGCATAACACTCATTAGCGGCTGAAGGGAGAACGCTTTGTATTTAGTTCTGCCAGGTAATTACTTACAATATTAACACACCTCATGGAGTACTAACCACAAATGCAAAGTTGAAAGAGCAAAGAACATTATGAAATAATGAAAGAGAGGGCGGTTCATTTTTGACAAAGTATAATAAGCAAGGCACTCTGACAAAGGTGTGTGAAAATGCTTATGGGCACGAATCAGGAGTGTATGGAAAATACTCTAGACCTCAAAAAAAAAAAAAATTCCTATGAATAATACAACATGAAGTGCTTATTTTGCATTTGCTCTTTATGGTACCATCATAAATCATGAGCTGTTTTGAACTGGGAATGCACTGTCAATACTTTCTGCAGTCAGTTCAATAATTAGACCAGAGTGTGTAAAGGAAATAATGATAATAATAATAACAATCAAATAAATAATCAAATTATTTATATGTGAGTGTGATTATATGTAACAGAGTAATTTACATAAAATTACATCATTACAGTTTTGCACTGTACTCAATCATAGATGGATTTTATACATCTGTAGAACTGTAGCATAGAAACAGCATGCACACATGCCACAAGCTTTCTGTTATTGTTTATGGGTGTGCACTGTCCCATCAAGTTTTGTTCATAAATGGTAAGAGCCCACAGCTATTTGTATGTAAGTGGGTGTTTGGTGACATAAGTCTTTGTACTGCCATTGTTCAAAGCTAACTTCACTAAGTACTCACAAGTCCTTAAAGACCCAACTCGCTCTGCTACTTCTTTCCAATCTCTTTCTTTCAAACATTTCTTTACATATTTAATAATTGTCCATATAGGACTGAATAAATTGAAACCACCATAACGGTTTTTTATGCCTTAAAGAGTAAATAGGACTAAATATTTCCCTCCAAATGTATTTACTGTAAGTATCCAAAGTATTATGATTTATTATGTCTTTAATGTTCCTATTATCATTTTTGTGAAAAGACTTTATCTTAATCAACTCGCCCTGTGTAAAAAGACTCTAATGTTACCCTCAGCACAACAATCTATTAATAGAATGATATTAATGAGTCAAACACTGATTGCAATCTACTAAAATTATCATGAGCCTAAAACCTTCTTTTCAACTACTTAAAAAGAAAAATCACACAAATAAGACCACGAGTGTTGTGGCAAGTTAAAGTCAGGAGTTTCTTCCATCATTTATTCCTCTCTACATGTTCTGCTTGTTGTTGAACTGATGCTGTATGTTGGTAATAAGTAGATACACACCAAGCACCAATCAAAACAAGTTCAAAACAGAGCGTGCGCTCGACCCTGATTGGTGGGTCACTGCGTGTTTGACCAGTTGGGTTTTTATCATCATAAATAAAAAGGAACGACGACTTCTTCTTTCGGCTTCTCCCATTAGGGGTCGCCACAGTGGATCATCCGTCTCCATACCCCCCTGTCCTCTACATCTGCCTCTTTCAAACCAACTACCTGCATGTCTTCTCTCACCACATCCATAAACCTCCTCCTTGCCCTTCCTCTTTTTCTCCTTCCTGGTGGCTCCATCCTCAGCATTTTCCTACCGATATACCCCATGTCTCTCCTCTGCACATGTCCAAACCATCTCAATCTCGCCTTCCTCACTCTGTCTCCAAAACGTCCTGCATGCACAGTCCCTCTAATAAACTCGTTTTTAATCCTGTCCATCCTCGTAACTCTCAACGAAAACCTCAACATCTTCAGCTCTGCTACCTCCAGCTCCACCTCCTGTCTTTTAATCAATGCCACGGTCACTAAACCATACAACATTGCAAACAACGTAGTCCAGTAAAACTCCTGTCTGACCTCGACCGTCGACCTGTCCATCACCACTGCAAACAGGAAAGGGCTCAGAGCCGATCCTTGATGCAGTCCAACCTTCACCTTGAACCAGACTGTCGTTCCTACTGCACACTTCACTGCTGTTACACTGTCCTCATACATGTCCTGCACTACCCTCACATACTTCTCTGACACACCTGACTTCCTCGTACAATACCACAACTCCTCTCCCGGCACTCTGTCGTACGCTTTCTCGAAATCCACAAACACACAATGCAACTCCTTCTGACCTTCTCTATACTTCTCCAACATTCTCAAAGAAAATAATGCGTCTGTGGTGCTCTTCCTCGGCATGAATCCATACTGTTGCTCACAGATGGTCACCTCTTCTCTCAGCCTGGCTTTCACTACTCTTTCCCATAACTTCATGGTGTGGCTGATCAACTTATTTCCCCTGTAGTTACTGCAGGTCTGCACATCTCCCTTATTCTTAAAGATCAGTACGAGCACATCTCCACACCATCCATCCATCCAAACTCTCTCTCTCTCTCTCTCTCTCTCTCTCTCTCTCATTTTCCTCGTGAATCAGCTGCTCAAAATACTCCCTCCATCTTCTCAACACACTCTCCTCACTAGTCAACACATTTTCGTCTCCATCCTTTATTGCTCTAACTTGCAGCACATCCTTCCCAGCTCGGTCCCTCTGCCTGGCCAACCTGTATAAATTATTTTCTCCTTCCTTAGTGTCCAACTTCTCATACAGCTCCTCATATACCTTTTCCTTGGCTTTCCCCACATCCCTCTTCACCTGTTGCAGCACCTCCTTGTACTCCTGCCTACTTTTCTCATCACTCTGTCGATCCAAATTCTGTTTTGCCAACCTCTTTCTACTTATGCTGTCCTGCACTTCCTCATTTCACCACCACGTCTCTTTGTCTTCCTTTCTATTTCCAGATGTCACACCAAGTACCTTTCTATCTTTCTCCCTTATCACTTCTGCAGTAGTTCCCCAATGATCCAGCACCTCTTCACCACCACCGAACCTCTGTATAACCTTTTCCATGAATCTTATACTACAGTCTTCCTCCTTCAGTTTCCACCATCTTATTCTTCTTTCAGTCCTCACTCTCCTCCTCTTCTTCTCACCTTCAAAACCATCCTCAGACCACCATCCAATGCTATCTAGCTACACTGTCCCCTGCCAACACCTTACAGTCTCCAATCTCCTTCAGGTTGCATCTCCTACATAGTGTGCACCTTCCTCCACTCTTATACGTCACCCTATGATCCGCCTTCTTAAAATAAGTGTTCACCACTGCCATTTCCATCCTTTTAGCAAAATCTACCACCATCTGCCCTTCCATATTCCTTTCCTTAAAGCCATACCAACCCATTACCTCCTCATCACCTCTGTTCCCTTCACCTACATGCCCATTAAAGTCTGCCCCAATCACCAATCGTACCACTTTATCTAACTCAGAAATTTCCTTCTTCTCCATCTCACAACCCACTTGTGGAGCATAAGCACAGATGACATTTATCATCACCCCTTCAACTTTCAGCTTCACGTTCATCACCCTTTCAGAAACTCTCTTCACCTCCACTACACTCTTACTGTACTCTTCCTTCAGAATCACCCCTACACCATTTCTCTTTCCATCCACACCATAATAGAACAGTTTAAACCCACCTCCAGTGTTCCTGGCCTTACTCCCTTTCCACTTGGTCTCCTGAACACACAACATATCTACCTTTCTCCTCTCCATCATATCAGCGATCTCTCTCCCTTTACCAGTCATAGTACCAACATTTAAAGTGCCCACCCTAACCTCCACTCTCATACACTTCTCCTTTCCCTGCCGTCTCTGTAGACGTCTTCTTTCTCTCCTTCTCCTCCTTCGGCCAACAGTAGCCCAATTTCCACCGGTACCCTGTTGGCTAACAATACCTGTGGCGGTCATTGGTAACCCGGGCCTCGACCTATCCGTAATGAAATTCTGATTCGTGATCCGCATATTTAATTTGGCACATGTTTTACGCTGGATGCCCTTCCTAACGCAACCCTCCCCAATAAAAAGGAACGACTGATTTCACAAAATGTAGTAAAAAGTTAAATATTTGACTGCGAAATGTAATGAAGTAAAGTAAAAGTTATGTGAAAAAGCTAATTAAAGTACAGTAACAAATGACTGTTCACCACTACTAACATTAATCTAGTGTTATATATGTGCACTTACTCCTTCCTCTGAAGAATTCCCAAGGCATTATCTTCAAGCATTATTTAATTATCATATAATAATTCTCATATTATCTTGCACTGACAGTCTCTAATATACGTCTTTTTTTTCTAACGTTATGTGGGTTTTTTCAATTTAGGAAATGCTCCTCTTGCTTTAAATGTCATGTCTTGGGAGGGTCTGCTACAAAGAGGCAAAAACCAAAAGGACGCCTATAATAGTAAACAAAATCAAACTCCTATTTCAGTTCAAAGATGTGACAATGAAAGCACATCGCTAAGTATATCAAAGCGATTACTGTGTTTACAGAATGCGCTGAGGAAATGGAGCGCAGCGTAAACCATTTGGCCCTCCGTGTTTACTTAAACATGCTTTATGTTCTGAAAATCACTTCACAACTGGCTGTAGTAACACATATTCTAAGCTGACTCTTATGAATCATCTTTATCGTCAATGTTTTATTTCTTGTCCCTTTTTGCCCTTGCATCAAGTAGTTTGTTTAAATACCAATCTTATGAAACCCGGCCTGAATGTGTGCAGCCACAAATGTGACCTAAACAGCTTTGATTGATGAAGGCATTTAAGAATCAATCAGTTCCACACCCATACCACTCTAAATTAGTGTGGGAACCATGTGTAACGTGTCTGAGGATTTCTCATGCACATCAACACAGTACAATGTAACAGCTTAAAAACAAATTTGGTACAAAACAAAGGGTGGGTTTAAAGTGGCTTGAGGAAGACCCAACACCAAACTTTGTATCTCAACTTATTTTTAAAGCATTAGTCAGAATACGAAAATAAAAAGGCACTTTGAGGTTCAGAGCTCTTAACAGTCACGCTGCTTGATGCCCTAAAACAGCCAATTTCTGTTCGTCAGGCTACAGTGAAATGTAAGCAGACCATTACGAACAGTTCAAGCCCCAGGAGACAGAACAGCAGACAGCTCCACTTTTAGGGCTGGATTGCACCACAGGAACATTTTACTCCAAACAGAGCTGCCTTTGGCCGTATTCTTATCACAGCAGAAAAACAAAACCCGACAGAACAACAGCCCAGGCCAATTTAAACACAACTGACGATTCAGTGTACACAGAGAACTATGCACAGTCGAATATGCATGAGTGTCAGAAGCACTAAAACTCTCAGATGTCAAATCAGCACTAACGTTCGTCACACAGATGGCTTGGCTGCCTCTCGGCTGTATAGATGCAGCTCCAGGTCTTATCACGTTCTCATCGGTGCTTACATAACACATGGCGCCGAAGCTCACTCCTGCCCTCCACAGTGCTCACCTCACATTCCTCTAGGCGGTGTGCAATTATACCTGAGCTCTGGGGTTAAACAGAGAGGCATTTTTTCAGAACGAGCCGAATGACAGGCTAATTATCAGTTACATGTCTCCACCTTAATTTACAGTCCATCAAACAGTGATTAACGACTATGCTGTCAGACAGGTTGAACATAATTTTCTATTAACCTCAAGTCTCCTAGCACATTTGTTCTTGCAAATAAGTGTCAGATTATGTTGGTTATATGTAATAAAAAAAATTGTATGGTGTGTGAGCTGATAGAATACTTTCATTTGCTGGTTATTGCCTCACATCATATTGCAATTAGAACCACTGTTCTTGTCACGCTCGGATCAAGAGTCGGAGACCAGAATATATATATTTATAAAGGGGAGAGTAGATTGGAGATAGTTGAAGGTGATTAGTAGGAAGGCGAGGCTGTGCGAGTGTGCTGAGCGCAGGAGGGAGGCATGGCTGGTGGTTCCCTGACAGTTCTGTACACCATGCTTTCAAACTTTCAAGCAGATCTAACCTTGCACACATCACTGTTTATGACAGCAAGCTAGAAGTCAACAAACTATTTTTCCAACTCAGTACTTATTTTTACGAAATGTAATTTTTTTTTTTTGGTATGTGGGTTGCACAAGCCAGTGCACTCTTAGTGCCAGTCCCAAGCCAGACATCGGTTGAGGCCCGGGTTACCAGCGACCGCCACAGGTATCGTTAGCCAACAAGGTACCGGTGGAAATTGGGCAACTTTTTGCCGAAGGAGGAGAAGGAGGCAGATGTAAAGGACAGGGGGGTATGGATGATGATGGATGATCCGCTGTAGCGACCCCTAATGGGAGAAGCCGAAAGAAGATGTATTAATATAATTTTTTTACTTTTATATATTATGTTTTGCTTGTTGTTTACCTAAATAAAACCATAATTCAGAGTATTTATGTATAAAAGTGTACTTAAAAAATGCAAAAGGCTTTTTGAGTTTAACTATGTTTAATTTTGACATTTTATAAAGCTAATAAAAAAGAGAAAAAAAGAGAATGGAACGGAGAAACACAGCAAGCTAAGAGGATTAATAATAATAAAAATAAAATAAAACATATGCATTGTTTTACAATCATTCGCTGGAAAC
This sequence comes from Silurus glanis, assembly GCA_014706435.1. Lineage (NCBI taxonomy): Eukaryota > Metazoa > Chordata > Actinopteri > Siluriformes > Siluridae > Silurus > Silurus glanis. The sequence goes on from JAAIIK010000080.1 coordinate 2,333,741, forward strand.
CACAACAGTGACTAAAAATGTGATCGTTTACTGCTGCTGTTATTTGCTGCTTTTAGATTTAGTGTTTGTTCGCACTGATTTAATTGAATTTATCACTATGTCAGCGAACTGATTGCTCAACCTGATACTCACGAGTCACGACAGAACAGATCCAGTGTGACTGTCCTGAAGTTACAAACAGTTTACACAAGAGCACTTCATTACACTACACCATTTTCACATGATGAGGATTCTACAGTTTTTACTCACCGTGCTGATGTTTCGTCTTCATCCGTGACTTGGGACACACACTTTTTCCTGCTGCCGGTTGACCCTGAACTCTCCGCCATTTCGCAAGCGGCTGCGTATCTTACCGTCACGTTAAACCCAAAACTTGAGCAGCCCAAATAATCGATAATGTCATTCATTGACAATTGTCATTATTCATTATAATTGATTTTATTGATTAGTTGTTGCAGCCCTAATATGTCTATTTAAATAAAATGCTCTTCACAATGGTGCTTTTCAGAATACAACATTAATACTGTCCACCTGCTGCATTACACACGTTGGTATTAACTGGTTAACTAGCATGACTGGATGATAGAGAAGGGAAATTAGCATTTAGACTTTTTAAATTTTTTTTGCTTATTTAATTTTCTTTTTGTGTATATATATATATATATATAAAAATTAAATAGTATATTAGTCATCTACAAAGAGAATTCACCGCATGCTTGCCGCATCAGATAATGAAAGTAAAAGAGCTATGAGCAGTCACTTGAAAAGAGTTCCACTCTGTTATAAAGAAAGAAACATGGAGCTACTTATCTTAAAGTTTTTGAAAATAAAAAAGAAATCAGAAAATGTAAAATGTACACTGTTTACACGCAATGTAAAATGGCAATAATATAGAAAGTCATATTTGGAAAAAAAAAGGCTGATTCCTAGACCACCATATACACAGTGAAATATGGAAGTTAGAAGCATCATGTGATTGTGGGGTTAGACAAGTCCAATGAAGAAAACTTTAAATTTAATAAATCCAATACATTTCATTGGACAAGAATCTGAATCTAGGGAGAAGAACGTTTGACCCCAACATACAGGCAAAATAACTGAAGTAGACCATATAAGGTCTAGCAAATCTCCTGACTTGGATACCATTGTACATTTTTCCAAGATTTAAAAATATGTGTCTATTAAAGGATGACCAGGAGATTATCAGTGCTTACAGTAGATATCTAAAAGCTGTAACAGCCAAAAGCAGCTTTGCAGCAAAGTACGAATGTCCAAATTTTGCATTGTCTAAGTAACTTTACCTTATCACATATGTGCATACACTGATTATATGTAGTGAAAACTAAAGTGTCTAAATAATTTTTCCTCACAATCTCTGAAAAGACATGATATACAAAAGTGCTGTGTAAGATGTTAATCCAACATTAAGTGCTCAAACAGGTTTCTAGAAAGTCAGGATCTGTTGAATGTCAAGGGAATCATTACATAATATAGATTGGGGTTGTATGTTTAGTAGAAAGGAAATAAGTCCGATTTGCTCCTTGAGCAAAATAAATATGTGCATAATGATATTACTGTATTAATATTACATTGGCTCTGTGGTTCTGAACACTTAAAGCGATTAGGTCAAAATACTTTTAATCAATAAACACAATGATCATTTAAATAAACATGATCTGAAAAAGATAAAAAAAAAAAAAAAAAAAAAAAGTCTGCATGATGTGGACAGGAATAGTGACCTCTTAGTGATCTGAGGTAAGTTGGTGTGGTGAAGCTTATTTTAAAAGAAGCATCTTACACTTTAAACCACCCACGTGGCCACGCGCTGCACATAATGAGTGCAAGGTCTGTATTATGGCTCCATACAACACAGGTTTGAGTTGAAAGCAGGAGAATCACAGGACTGAGTTTACTGTTTAGTCTTCTACACACCCAATTCAAGTAATGAAGGGCTAAGTAATGAGTTGAATCAGTTATAACACTAAACTCAGCGGTGTGTGGCCCGCAGAAAAAGTCATTTTCCTGGAGCCTTGAAATGAGGATGAAACGAGGAGTGAGTCACCAGAGTCTGAAGAGCGTTTAGAAGATTCTTCAGAAAGGAGCTTTTAAACCATATCACTAGGCACAGAAGCAGCTAATGACTATAGGTTTTAATGGGGTTAAGAGGGTGTCTGATGTGTCCCAGTGCATCTGCATGATGTATCTTTCACTACTTCTTGACTACTAGATAGTAGTCTAGATAGTTCACTAGATAGTAGTCAAGAAGTAGTGAAAGATACATCATGCAGATGCACTGGGACACATCAGACAGCCTCTGCACTCTTAACCCCATTAAAACCTAGTCTAGTGAATTTTGTAGTTGCCACATCATAGCCATACATTCACTGTCTACTTTCACAGAAACACCTGTACACAAAATTATCTAATTACCCAATCATGGGTCAGCAGCACAATGCAACAAAAATAATCAAGATACAGTTCAAGAGCTTCGATTAATGTTCATCAATCATCAGAATGAAGAAATAATGTGTGATATCTGTGATTTTGATCATGGCATGGATTTGGGTACAAGATTTGGGCTTTTCCATAAACTAAAAACCTCTTTGAATTTTCACTTAGCTGTCTAATAAAGTACATGCCCTTTGTTCACCAAGTGTATTTTACCATGATGAACACAGAAGAGAATATTAATAACCAGGGTTGTCAGGTTTCAATGAAATTTTTAGACCAAAAATGTTTAAACATTACACAATATCTACACAAAAGCCTTGAAGCAATGGGAAGTGCAGAAAGAGCTTTCATAGCCTTTGGGAAGAGGGCTTTTATTACCCACTGTGCTTTCCATATGTCAGTCTCTGCAACTAATTTTACAATGTATATGGTTCTATATATCACATACACTTTGTTCACTCTTTGAGCCTTAATAGTAATCATTTCATAGAAAAAAAAACATTTAGAATCTGGCAACCCTATTAATTGTGCTGTTCCGTTATTGACCACTAGGTGAAATAGAAACTCCATAAAAGCTGAGTACCTTTGATTGCATAACTCAAATAGAAAAGCAATGAATGGAACCTCGGTGTCACAGAGCTTGTTTTTTTTTTATTATTTTGTTGATCACTCAAAGTAAAATCATTAACACCAGCATCAACATTTTGCAGAAAACATTTCAGAAAAATAGGCATCCTTTTTTTTTTTTATTATTATTATGTTCTACAACAATAGGGTCAGGAAAAAGTAAGTACACTGATCTTTTATAAGAGCTAAGATTAAACCATCTAAGTGTCAATTATTCTGCATCATTTGTGTTCCACCCAAAAGAAATAACCTATTAAAAATAAATGAACCTGTTGTGTATAAGGAAATGGAAGAAGTTAGTTCGAAGATTGCACTTGGAAACTGTGTACACTGACTCAGTGTGGCCCAATTTGACCCGCTTATCCCTGGAGGGATAATTGCCGTTTGTGTTTTTCCTGTTTCTCTACCCACCATTATGGAGATTATATTGAGCAGAGGTGGCATATTACAGCAATTAAAGGCTGGGTGGGGCTCTATTTGCTTTACCCGTTTCAACATATGACATTAAATGAGCCTAGTGGTAAAAAATAATTACAGCTTAATTCGTCACTGGTGTCTGAAGCAAAATGTACATGGCCTTAATAATGTGGAGTGGCCACAGAAAACTACTCAGCACTGGGCTTTCCCTTAATAATGCCATCCAGCTCTTGGGTTAGATTGGTTCAGCTGTATTAACTAGAGCAGCAGTCACTCCACAGTGCAGGAACAAGATCAGTCAACACTGACGATATCCAGTAGGATTTGCTATTTCAAGATTTTGGCCCAACATGATCAGATCATCACCACCACAAGTTTTTGTTTGCGTTTTCAAAGCCAGTAAGTCAACCAGACCAGCATTAAGGTCTAATGCTAATCTCTAAAACAGCAACAGCAGGATCTGAATTTAATTCAAGGGCCTTCCGAGGTCCCCATAAAATTGATGTGAGTGAGCACTCCTCCGAGAAGCACTCAACTTCACATATCCAGCTGTAACGTCTTTCTATTGTGCATTAGTTCTGGTGGCCTCTCTGTAGATGAAATAAGTCACATCAAACGATATATAACCAACTTAATCATCATAATCAATCTCAATTTAAACTTGAGCTAAAGCAATCTTCAGTAACCTGTGGAGGAGCACCTAATTTATCCTAGAGAAGCTCTTAAAATTCCACATGATCCTTGGTTCAAGGACATATTTCACATTTTATACAAGATCTATAAGGGAAAACACAGTTTTCATTAATTTATTGATTTTCAGTAACCACTATCCTGGTGGTCCATCCAGTGCCTATCCCAAGAAGACCGGGCATGTGGCCACTCCTGAATACAGGAAAATGCTGTAGATGGGATGTCAGTCCATCACAAGACACATACTGAAGAAACACGTTCATTCACACCTAGAAGCAATAAAAAAGCCAAACCACTGTTTTTTGGGAGTTGGAAGGAAACTGGAGAAACCCATTCGGACATGAGGAAAAGATTAAGGGAAGTAACTTCTTTACTTCCTTCAATATTTCCTGTCTGTGTGAAGTACTATATGTTTTCCTCATGTCCGAATGGGTTTCTCCAGTTTCTGAGATTGAGAGGGACATACTTCAAAAACTACAGGAAAGAAACTGCAAAAAACATCAGCATAGCTATTTGCAGGTGGAAAATTATTTCACAGGCATGCCATTTTCTAAAAACCTTTATATCAGGCAAGGCGCAATCACTGATTCTGAATAATCTGTTCTCTTTGTAAAGTAATTTCTTTATCAAAGTATAAGGAAAAAACACATGTGGCCTTAAACTACTTCTAAAGGAAGCACCAATGTGGTTGTGGTATTGTTGCATTCCAATATGTATAAACATTTGCATACTGATTAATAATTGTTTATTTTGACGGTCATAAAATTGATATAGTTCAAATTACTGAAATTGAAATACCATGTAGCCTGATGGTTTTAAAAATGATATTTTTTTAATAGACATTTTGTGTTTATAGACAGAAAAAAAACAACACACACAATCCTATAACATCACAACACTACATAAAAAACTCCCAAAACCCCCAAAAAACCCAGATTTTTAACCAAACAACCATTTAATGTCCCTTCAGACCACTGCTATGATGAGTGCTATGATAGACCCACGTTTTTTGCATGTACATATTGTACATTAAAAATAAGCAGCAGTTGAGCTGCATTATACTCAGATAAACACTGTTTAAAAACAAAACAATACTATACTAATAAAGCAATAATAATAAGCAATAATAATATAAAAGTCTTCGAATGTTTGTTCCACTGTATAAAAAAAATTGTCAAATGTAAGAAATAATAAGAGCCTGGCTAATAGTGTTAATATAGTCTGATATTAAAATGAAAAAAACTATCAGTAGACCTGTGATTAAAGCAAATGGCTACATTCTGTTCACAATCTGGGTCATAAAACAAACATTCTCCAAAGTGAACATGAGGTAATAAGAATATAATGGCATATTTTGTTTACCATTGCAACTGCTGTGTATAAAGAATATATTGGCAGGCACTCCCTGAAATATGTTGTCAGTTGTCTTTATAGCTAATTGGCCCACATTTACCGTGCTTTTTCTTGGTGTGGCCCAAAGCATGCTACCGACTCTACCCCGTCTAATCAAAACACTCATGATATAATCGTCCTATAATTTTTCAGCACTTAACTGAAATACTTATGTGGTGTTAATGATCGAAAGACTAAATGTGCTTCTTTGTATAATTTGCAAGTGACAAGATTTGAACTGAATTTAATCTAAAATTAGTTAGTCAAAAATAATATGTCCCTTTGTAAACAGTTAAATCAAAACATCTTTATATATATTAAAAAGAATATTTAAATATGTGAATATGTAAAGGTATTGCATAAACTAGACCTTAATACAACTTGTATTTGAAGATTTTCACGATATCGGCACCTTTATTTTGTCAAACCAAAGTAATGAGCTTTTAGAAGGAGGTCATAACATTTTTCACATGCTCTGATGTCACTGTGCTCTAGGGACGTGTCTTCTTAAACTGACAAGCTGTCAAAAAAAATCACTGCATTCTCAGATGCAACACTAACACACAGACAAAGTACTTAAACAACCAGAGCTACACCAACAAGCACACACTTCTTTTTGACCAAAATAATATTAAAGGATGCCACTGTATTGAAATTTTAACTGTTAAACCTCAAACAATGACATTTACAAAAATACCTTATCCAATGTAACACAGAATTTTCTTATTTACACAAGTGAGCAGGTGAAGGTCTTGCTCAAGGACCCAGCAGTGGCAGCTTGAAATTGCTGGGATTTGACTCATAAGCTTCCAAGAAGTCCAGCATTGTATCCACTGAGCTACCACTTCCCACGTTTGATTAGGTCAGACTGTTCGTCATTTCCAATCTCACTCTGGAAAGGTCATTTGTTAAATTAAACTTCAAGTCCAAAAATTTCATGTCCATTATTCAGTGTTAATTAAGTGTATGCTCAAGTATACAAAATGGAAACAGTTAGACTTTTGTTTTTATATTTAATATCTTCTGCTTACAGTGTGTGTGTATGACTTGTAGACAGGAAGTAATATTTTAAAAACTGACAAACACAACAGTGACTGAGGTAAAGAAATTATTTTTCAGTGTACAAGCTCAAACAGAGTGCTAACATCACTGCTAACAATAAAACATACACAATGTTTACATGCTTACTGTAAATAAACTCAAGCAAATTCTCAAATACAGGTCAACCTCAAAATAAATCATGCCACTCTAATACTTAAACAGTGAGTTTAACTGCCATTAAAAATGTGGAACATTCATCTATTTAAAGCTTTGAATATAGCACCATCTAGGGTAAAATATACATGCATAAAGGCAACCTTCATGCAAATGTCCTCCAATTCTGTCTCTTGAGCATTCCAGACAATTTTCGAATGTTTTTTATTAAACACATACAGTGGGTATGCACATATGCATAAAGTTTCCTCTCTACTCCTGACAAGCATACAAGTGATAGAAAAACCTATAGTTTTCTAAATATGTGCTAATATGTGCAATAACAACATTCCATCTTCTCATTTGGATCCACTCTTATTTTCTTCCAGTTGGAATCTGAAGTAGATTTCAGAAAACATTTTGTCAGTGCACAATATACACTTTTTTTTTTTTTTTTACCTGATGCTCTATGTAATTGTTAATGTAAGAAAATTGTAGTGTTACAGAAGATAATTTTTTTTTTAAATAAATGAAAAACATTCAAACCTCTAACATTTATTAATAACAAACATTCTATATTGCAGTGTGCTTTTAACATGAACATTGTGCCAGTTTAAAGTACCGTGTGCATAAATGAATAGTGAGAAATTCACAATTGTTTGTTGCACTGATATTGGGGCAGAGGCAGTTAAAACGCATGTACATTGCCTTAAAAGTACATTTGGCCCATATAACAACAGCACATCCTAGTGGTGTCATTTAGAATTGGGTTAATATTTATACCTACATTACAAACCTACAAGGTTTATTTTTATTTTACATGTAAAATCAGTCTGGTTGTTGCTGGTTTAGATTTTATGAATGCAACGCTGTCATTTAAAATGTTTAAATGTTTTGTTGTACCCATTCATATATTCTTTTGACCACTAGAGGCCACTATTAGACACTTGAAGCCTTAAAAAGGAAACCACTTTATTAACCCTTTAAATGAGTTTTAATTTTTGATATCTTTTAAGAAATTATTATAATCAATCAGTATTCCAGGTATTCCTCAATTAATGCTTTTGATCATCACAAATCCTTATTTTTATATTTTCATTATAGCTTTTTGAATAAAAAATATTATCGTATCACTGCCCTTCTAATGCAAAACGTGGGTTTAAAATGACCTGTATTCATTCCTTATGTTATTTTTCCACAAAGGGCCAGTGTGGGTGCAAGTTTTCATTCCAATGGAGTTGTGGGTGTAAATCCAGCTTTCCTAGGTGAAGAAGACTTGATGACATTGAAGACTTGTCTGATGAGTCCTCTGAAGAGGAAACTCAGATCCAGTCCAATAAATTGCATAAAGTAGGTTTTACTATAGTAAGCATCCCCCCACTCAAAGCAGAAAAAGAAGCCACAACATCCTGAGGAGCTGCCCAGGACCTGCACCCGGTTCAACAGCTATTTCACTAGAAGATGCCTGGGGTATGTTCATCGGCATTATCAAGGAGGTTCTGAAATGTACCAAATTAGAGGGATGTAGAGTAGCAGAAGCAAAAGGGAAAAAGTGGAAAAACATTGACAAAGAGGAATTCATGGCCTTTATTGGTTTGACCCTTCTTGCAGGTGTGGATAAAAGCTGGGATGTGCTCTTGCAGGAGCTGTTTCTGGATCCATCCAAATTAAGAGGGACGTATAGCTCAGAATTTCGATTATATGACAACATGACTATGGTAAGCTATGTGCCAAAGAAGGGAAAGGCTGTTGTCCTCCTGAGCACTATGCATGATGACAAAGCAGTGGATGACATCAGTGTTTAGAAAAAATATCAGATAGTTTGCACCTACTCATGTAAGTGGACAACCTGAAGGTGACCGATGGTGCTATGGTACAATGTGCTGGATGCTGCCAACCCCAATGCTACACCAAATACACAGAACAACACCCTGAATACATGGGGGTACTGTACATGACCAATGCATATTTATCAAGTAGCTGGTCAAAGAGCCATATGAATATGACTTGGAGGGCAAGCCCCACCTTCAAAACCATATCACAGAGGCAATATAGGAAGATACAAACATAACATAGGCATAATATAGGCATAACAAAGGAAAATGCAACTACCACCCTGCTACAGGAAGGCCAATCGAAGAGAAGAAAAGTCAGCAGCTGGTGTTCCCAATCCAACAGGCCTATGTTGTGTAGTTGGCATTTGTGTGCATGCGAGCACTGAGAGGGCAATTTGAGATAATTTTTTTTTTGTGAGCTTTATTTTTAATTATTCGGTTACATTCACTACATTTCACTACGGTTGCACTACAGATACACTTCTGTTCATTTTCAGTGTTATCGGTTAGCAATGATGTGTGTGTGTGTGTGTGTGTGTGTGTGTGTGTGTGTCAAATAAACACGTTTCAAGTGTTAAATGTTTTGTAAATAAAGTTCTCCTTATTCTTTTGTTCTATCACACTTGCATAGATGAGTCATTTTTGACCCATGTGTGTAAACTTGATGTAGTAACACAAAACCTAAGAAAATAATAATAATAATAATAATAATAATAATAATAATAATGGTCATTGAAAACAAGAAATATTAAATATTCATGGATTATGTACTTCATAAAGCAGGAAATGTCAAATGTTGAAACAAACTGATTTCAAAAGATGAAACAAAAAAAATTGCCCAGTCATACATAAAATAACAGGAAATGTATACGGGCCAGTTTAGTATGCATTTTATGTTGTGCATTAGAAGGGGTTTGCATAGCTCGTGCATCTAAGGGTTAATAGAGTATGGTGGAAAAGGCATTTTGAAGCTTTTGCTGTATACAGAACTATACAGAACTATAGTTATGTATAGTTTTGAGGAAGAAATTGTACAAAATTTATGTTCATTATAAATATATACAGTGGGTACGGAAAGTATTCAGACCCCCTTGAATTTTCACTCTTTGTTATATTGCAGCTATTTGCTACATTCATTTAAGTTCATTTATTTTCCTCATCAATGTACACACAGCACCCCAAATTGACAGAGAAACACAGAATTGTTGACATTTTTGCAGATTTATTAAAAAAGAAAAACTGAAATATCACATGGTCCTAAGTATTCGGACCCTTTGCTGTGACACTCATATATTTAACTCAGGTGCTATCCATTTCTTCTGATCATTCTTGAGATGGTTCTACGCCTTCATTTGAGCCCAGCTGTGTTTGATTATACTGATTGGACTGGAGAAAAGCCACACACCTGTCTATATAAGACCTTACAGATCACAATGCATGTCAGAGCAAATGAGAATCATGAGGTCAAAGGAACTGCCTGAAGAGCTCAGAGACAGAATTGTGGCAATGCACAGATCTGGCCAAGGCTACAAAATGATTTCTGCTGCACAGTGGCCTCCATAATCCTTAAAATGAAAGACGTTTGGGACGACCAGAACCCTTCCTAGAGCTGGCCGTCCGGCCAAACTGAGCTATCGGGGGAGAAGAGCCTTGGTGAGAGAGGTAAAGAAGAACCCAAAGATCACTGTGGCTGAGCTCCAGAGATGCAGTCGGGAGATGGGAGAAAGTTGTAGAAAGTCAACCATCACTGCAGCCCTCCACCAGTCGGGGCTTTATGGCAGAGTGGCCCTACAGAAGCCTCTCCTCAGTGCAAGACACATGAAAGCCCGCATGGAGTTTGCTAAAAACACCTGAAGGACTCCAAGATGGTGAGAAATAAGATTCTCTGGTCTGATGAGCTCAAGATAGAACTTTTTGGCCTTAATTCTAAGCGGTATGTGTGGAAAAAAACAGGCACTGCTCATTACCTGTCCAATACAGTCCCAACAGTGAAGCATGGTGGTGGCAGAATCATGCTGTGGGGGTGTTTTTCAGCTGCAGGGACAGGACGACTGGTTGCAATCGAGGGAAAGATGAATGCGGCCAAGTACAGGGATATCCTGGACGCAAACCTTCTCCAGAGTGCTCTGGACCTCAGACTGGGCTGAAGGTTTACCTTCCAACAAGACAATGACCCTAAGCACACAGCTAAAATAACGAAGGAGTGGCTTCACAACAACTCTTAAACCCAATTGAGCATCTCTGGAGAGACCTAAAAATTTCTGTCCACCAACGTTTACCATCCAACCTGACCGAACTGGAGAGGATCTGCAAGGAGGAATGGCAGAGGATCCCCAAATCTAGGTGTGAAAAACTTGTTGCATCTTTCCCAAAAAGACTCATGGCTGTATTAGATCAAAACGGTGCTTCTACTAAATACTGAGCAAAGGGTCTGAATACTTAGGACCATGTGAAATTTCAGTTTTTCTTTTTTAATAAATCTGCAAAAATGTCAACAATTGTGTTTTTCTGTCAATTTGGGGTGCTGTGTGTACATTAATGAGGAAAAGATATGAACTTAAATGAATGTAGCAAATGGCTGCAATATAACAAAGAGTAGAAATTTAAGGAGGTCTGAATACTTTACGTACCCACTGTATATGCAAGTGATTGGTGTTTTTTCCATTAGGTTTGAATACCCTGACTGGATCCTGTCTCACTTGAGCAAAATCTGGGCTTTAAAAAAAAAAAAGTTTCTTCTGCAGTCTATTGTTATTCTGGCTTAAATTGTGCTGAGGTTTGGAGGATTTGGTCATTTTAAGGTGTCAGGCTTACCTGAGATAACCTGATCCACTGCTCCCTGATGATCCTGTTCTCCTGTAGCATCCTGGACATTGTCCTCAGTACATTTTTCTTCACTTCAGACTGCTGGAGAAACATTTAGGTGCTGATGAGAATGATTGATAATAATAATAATAATCATTAATAATAACAACAACAAGCTACATTCTCTAGAGATCTTTGACGTCTATCAGAAAAATCCTAAAAAAAATTCTAAAAAAGTAGAAGGACTTACAGTTCCTTTCTCTTTTCCACCTGCTGGAGCATTCTTCAACAGTTCTGACAACATTCAACATAAAATGTTAGCATGTTTTATAAACAGACAATGTACACAAGGTACATTCTTCTTTATATTTTGTAGAACATTTACTTTTGTAATTAAGAATTCTACAAAATATTGAAAATATTCTGTTGACATTCTGGTTTATGTTTAGATGATTGCATCATGCGATTCCTACAGATTTTTTCAGATGCATGTTCATGCTTCAAATCGCTGCTGTTGGTGGCAAATTCTGACCCTATCATCTGCATGCCTCAACAGAAATCAAGATTCCTCAGACCATACTAAGCTTTTCCAATCTTCAGTTTTGGGGAGCTTGTGCTCACTACAGCCTCAACTGTCTGTTCCTGGCCTGAAGTGGTCTTCTGGACTAAGTTTCAATGTGGTGTGTGCTTTGAGATGCTTTTCTGCTCACCACAATTATACAGAGTGGATGTCTGAGCTTCTGCAACCATTCTGTCAAATTAGTCTGAGCATTTACTGATGATGTCATAATTGCATAAACGAGGAAGTGTACCACCTAATAAAGTGCTCCTTGATTGTAGACATATACATCACATTTTTCGTGAATTGAGATATTACCTTGTTCCTTTTCGTCGTCATCGAAACGATAGGGCCCTGCATCTTTTGATACAGATAAATAGACTTGTTATTACACCATGACATCTTTTTAGGACACATTGTGGTTTTGTGGGGGTTCAGAAATCTTAGAGAACAACAAAAGGAAATGCAGGTCTACGAAGAAATTATAATAGTAAATAAATAATATGAATAAGGGGAAGAATGTGTGAGAAAAAAAAATGGTTTAGTAATTAATGTCAGTAAATAATAGTAATAATAATAATAATAATAATTTTAATCCAATGCAAGTGTTGTGTAAAGAATATAAAACAATAAATTGTGTTGCTGTATTAGTCTACCTGGTGTACACACAGAGGTCTCTCTCTCTCTGCTCTGTTGTTGGTTGGGCTGAACTGAGTCTGGTTCAATCTTCTGACTTTTCTCCTTCACCTGTAATGAAGAACTACACGACAGGTGCAGACTGCGTTTTGTTTTTATATTTCTTGATAAACAGGTCATAGAAATTTCTGGACTTTTTCTAACAGGCAGCTTCAGAAAAGCCCTGCTAACCACCATCTTCGTTTTCATTTTCCCCAACGACTTCGAGCCCCTCGTTCCCTTTTGGCGAGACTTTTCTCTAAACATAACACAGTGTGGATTTATTACTCTGTAAATCTTACATTTGTTTGTTCGTTCATTAACAACGATTGTTAACCAAAATGGCCGAAATTCGCGCCTCGAGCCGCGTTCACGGCGACACTGTCTCAACCAATCACATAACATTATTAATCACGTGACCGGTTCAATCATAGAACAAGCGTGTGCATGTTACTTCAAAACGAGGGTTCCGTCCCAAACTGTGCAGCACTTATTATACAGTGTACATCGTACATCCGGCTGTGGTTTGGGACGTAGCCAAGTCTCCTGCGCAAGCGCAAATCTAACTGTCAGCTACGGAATCCGATTCACATTGTGTGTGTGTGTGCGCGCGCGCGCGTTTCAGTTTAATTTGTATAGCGTTTTAACAAAGTGATTGAGGAGAACAACATCCAGAGGGGAGGGAGAGAGAGAGAGAGAGAGAGAGAGAGAGAGATTTTAAAGTATCCTTATTGATACATAAAAACTTAAAGACACTGTAGAGTATTAGCTATCAGGAGCACGCTGGACTAAATTAAAAATTGCTATGACATAATAACTAATCATAACTATAGTTTGCAGTAAGTTAGCAGTAATAGAAGTGTGTGACGAAAGTGAACAATGTTACATGTACTGACTGAGAAATAGGGAGGAAAATAGTACAAATATTAATATAATATATACAACGAAACCTTGGATTGCGTACTTAATTCGTTCCGGAAAAGTGCTCGCAGTGCAATTTATTACTAATGCAAATTGCTTTTTTTTCTCATTGAAAATCATGTAAAATCAGATGATCCATTCCACACAAAAAATATGCATATAAAAAAATATTTTTAATGGTATTTTATGTACAAATTAATGTCCCTAATGCATCTGAAACAAATAACAATGATTAGCACACAATATACTGTAAAAAAAAAAAAAATAAATAACCAGCGCTTTACTTTTGCAAAGCATTCGTAAGACACAGTCCTGTTACTTTGCAATCCAAGGTCCACCATTTTGAGAAAAGTGTCAGCTTTCAATAAAGACAGGGATTTGGATCACTGTGACTGGATCAAGCAAAACGTTTATTAATTATTAATGTATGTCCCAAGGATAATTATAAGTACTTTTTAAAATGTAAGCACTGAATCTTCAGTACACACGTGGGTCTGAGGCTATCCAGAGAACACTGGGTGAGACTAAAATCTTAAAATACAACCCGAATTGGATTCCAGTCAATTTCAGGACATGGTATGCACACTGTTCAGGCATAACATTATAACCTTATAGCATTATGACCGGTGAGTTAATAACACTGATGATCTCTCTATTATAGCACCTGTTAGTGTGTGGGATATTATTAGCAAGTGAACATTTTGTCCTCAAAGTTGACGTGTTAGAAGCAGGAAAAAATGGGCGAGCTTAAGGATATGAGTGAGTTTGAAGTGGGCGAAATTGTGATGTCTAGACATCTGGGTCAGAGCATCTCCAAAACTGCAGCTCTTGTGGGATGTTCCTGGTCTGCAGTGCTCAGTATCTATCAAAAGTGCTCCAAGGAAGGAACAGTGGTGAACCGGCGACAGGGTCGTGTGCGGCAGAGGATCATTAATGCACGTGTGGAGCGAAGGCTGGTCCGTGTGGCCTGATCCAAGAGACGAGCTCCTGTAGCTCAAACTGCTGAAGCCGTTAACGCTGTTAATGCTCGATGGGGCAGAACTGTTTTGGCAGCAAAATAGGGACCAACACAATATTAGACAGGTGGTCATAATGTTATGCCTGATTGGTGTATAGTATCTATCCCAAAATCTGAGAGCATTGTTGGCAACTCCCTTAACAGGATTAAAATAAAACATTAACATATAACCCATTGAATAGAGTTTCATCAGAATAGAAAATAATACATTATCATTTATTTCTAGTTTAAATCCAAGAAATAATCTTACTAAATTATCTTATTACATACTAAGAATGCAGACTAAACAAAGCAGTAAGAAGTCAATGTCTTTGGAAAGTTATAAAGTCAACATCACACATATATATATATTATATACATATATTTAGGGATGCTACAGAAAAACTTTGTAATAATAAATAATATTATTACAAAATCTGGAAACAAAATGTTCTTGCTCTCTAGCACCTGGCAATTAGCCCTGAATACATCAGCTGCATTCACACACTGTGTCAAGTATTATGGTAGAAAGTGAAGTGTTTGAATATAGATTCAGGATTTATGAGTTTATTTTTATATGGAAACAGTGTGTAACACCATACATTGAAATTCTTACTCTCAGAATCCTCAAAGCTACCTATGACAAATTAAGGATATAATGAAAACAGACAGAAAGAAGACATAATGTAAGTTATAGTAATTATTGTGTGGAATAATATTCGGTACAGGGGTTTACAGAGAGAGGTAGAAACACTCTGGTGACAAACACACGAATGTTTTCATTGCAGTTGTAAAAAAATTTAAATGAAAGTCTGTAAATGAAGTATAATAATAACACTAATACTAACAATAACACTAACAAAGTTTTTATGCAATAAATGTGCAATAAAAATAATTTAAAACCGTGCAATATTACCTATGTGCAATATGTTTGGTAGCGTAACTACCTGTTCGTGGTCTCTTTTTCCTCTTTTGTATTTATACATTGTGTGTGTGTATATATATATATATATATATATATATATATATATATATATATATTTGCACATTTCTTTTTCTTTGCTGCTGTAACAGAAATTTCCCCACTGTGGGACGAATAAAGGTATATCTTATCTTATCTTATAAATAGAGCTGATTTCCCAAATTCCAAATGACAACACCAGGAGGTGCTGTTGATTATTTAGAGCATCGTATTAGATGGAGAGAATGTAATTTATGGCCATAAGTTTTTGGACACCTGTGCATTATACACACATTTTTAGCCTTTCTGTTGCCACAAAGTTTAAAACACACAGTGTTGTACAGTGTGTTTTTGTGACACTGGATTTTTTTCCCACTACTGAAAGTGATTGATGCAAAACTGTTACAACATGACAATATTCCTGTGCACAAGGTCCATAAAACATTGTACGTTATGGCTGGAGTAGAAGAACTGAAGACGGATGAGTGGAGGTTATTATAACATGAAATGGTCAGGAAATCTGAAATGTGATATTAAACAAGCACATACAGTCAAGTTCGTATATATTTGGACAGGAAAACGTTTTTTGTTTTTTTTTATTATTTTTTTTTTTTTCTTAATTGTGTACTTGTATAGCATTTAAATGGATTTGAATGTGATTGTAGTGCTTTTAGCTTCAGTTTAAGGGATTTACCAAAATATTGCATTAATCTTCTGCCATTATGGCATTTGATTCCATATGTATTCCATTGTTTGTCTAATGTGAATAGTATGAGTTTTACTGTATGCACAGTAAAGCATGCTTGTCAACAAATACAAAAACAGTGCTAAAAATGGTTGAAGGTCATGTGTCAGGTGCTCAGTGCTCACGACTCATTACAGTTAGTTTTTTTTTTTCTACATTTCATTGCAGATGGGAAGCTTTTAGGAAAACAGACTGAAAACAATAGTGTGGACAATATATAAAAACATACCAGGGCAGCACCATTATCAAAACTGCCTAAAGGATAATATGAATTTTCGTTCGCTTCTGAACAAATTATATTTCTCAAGACAGGCATTCTGTATGTGTGTGTTTGTGTGTGTTTAAAAAAAAGCCCCAGACAGTTACTGTATTAATGCCGATACTGCTCCACTTCTGCTGCAGCACACCCTTTAAGACAAACTCTAAAAATAAATCTGACCTCGTGCCAGAAAAACACAAGCTACCTGCCTACCTGGGATTTAGGTTACATTCATGTGCACGCACGCGCGCGCGCACACACACACACACACACACACACACACACACACATCACATCACATCACATCACATCATCAATATTACATGCTATTTTGTTTAGTAATTCTGCTTTATTTTTTTCATCAGAAAAGACCACTAAATCATTTCTTGCTATTAAGTTTATTCATTCAACATTTCACAATACAAATACTTAAAAATTAGGCATACTGTTATAAATAGCTGGCTGCAAATAATTAAGACGTTGGACTCCTCTACAACAGCACACTGACTAACCTGACTATAAAACAATGATTTTTCTTTCCCACAATTCCATACGGTGGTAAAATATATTAAAAAAAAAAAGAAAATCTAAACTTATAAATGGCATAGCAAAAAATTAGACCTCTTATAAAAATCTATTGATAAATACAACCTTCTGATAGTTATAAACTATGTCAATTTAAATTAGCAGTTACACCAAGAATATTCCGATACTTTTCTTATTTTTCTGTCGACATGATGCACAAGATCGTGATTAATAAAAGTTGAAATTCTAACAAGCGTACCATTTTACCATAGTTACGTCTGAAATGACAAAAGTTCAACATTCCAATTGAAAATATAACGCTTCATACGTTCTTCACTGAATATTTACAATTATTTTAATCACAGTAGCATAAAATTAAGTAGGAAAATATGTGAATACACAAAAAGTAAAAAATAACCTTTTTTGTTTGTTTTTTTGTTTTTTTTACACATATTAGTGGCATTTTAGTACAAATCAGAGGATGAAGAAAAGGTTATAATGAAACGAGGCGGGTCTGTGAGCAACTCCAGAAATACACTGCAGAGATTGGTTTTGGAGAGACAACCATATTGCACATAATTTGAGGTTATTTTGCAAGATGTATCACATTCAAGTCTCAGAGGCCCGAATCACTGTGGGCTTTATGAGGGGAAAAAAAATCTTTTTGAGGTCTGGGTTTCTGAATCTTAGAGTACGTTGTGTGAGATATTATAGTTTGGAATCTTTAGAAAGCTTTAATTGTTGGAAGAATTGACATAAAACATTATTGTAGGTTTACTGAAGCCATATCATACCATATTTGCTTAAATTTAGCTCATGCATATGAATATACGTATATTAGCCTTTCTTGCATTCGGGTTTATACTTATTATAATGTATATACACTACCAGTCAAAAGTTTGGACACAGCAGGGGACCTATAACAGATAGCTTAGATTTCTATCGAAGACATTTTGCTAATTTCTTTTAGGACAAATGCAAATGGTGAAGTTAGTGATTGAAATAGATTTCTAAATCGAAATACAAATTTTGTTTTAGAAACTTGAGAAAGCTCATAAAGATAGTTGATAAGACACCCAGTATTAGTGTTCAGTATCAGGATTTATGTGTAGGAATTTATAATATAAAATATTTGTCACTGCATAAGTCCATATGTCCTATTATACTGTGCGAATAAGAAGTTCTAAATATAAATCGTTGTAAAATATACAACAGTACTGATGTGCGTCCACACTTTCGACGGGTAGTGTACAAGTACACTTATTAATATACTTCTATAGTGATAAGCGTTGATAATTTACTATGGAACATTCCTAATTGTGGTACAAAGTACAGTCTACTTTAAATCTTATTTACACTGCTCATAATTTTATTTTATTTCCACAATCACTAACGTGGAACGTAATATCAGTTTCCTTATCAATAGCAGGTTGGTGTTTTATTAATTCTAAAAGTTGTCACTCATTTCAAGATTTCCTCCTTTTTAAATAGTCAATATTCACTCCTGCGATATTTATTAAAAACTTAATTATATATATTTTTCTTAATTCTTGCCTTATTTCCGGGCGTCTTCATAACAAAAGGTACAAAATATATACCCAACAATTGAAAAATAAAAATAAAAATAAAAAAAAATGAGGTATTGCAAAAAGACTTTTTTTTTTTTTGTGTGGAAAAAAGTGCCTAAATGACTTGAAAAACAAAAAAAAACAAAAACAAAAAAACAATATATAGAAAAGGTAGTGCACATGTTTATGTTAATGAGAAAAATAACCATCTAGAAAACACAGTACAAAAATTAGCATACCATGTATAAAACAACATCTCTTTCTCCGTGACAGAAAATTCTTCAAAAACGCGTTCAGCTACTACACTGTTCAATTAGAACGGCAAAAACTCTTGGGGGGGGGGGAAACATGCAATAAAGCACTACCAATACACCACATGGTAATTCTCATTAGCACTACAATATTTGCACAAATTCCCTGACAAGTGAGCAATGTTACCGCTGTTACCATCACAAGCATTATTATTCTTAAGAAATCGTATTAGATGTGTTTTTTTTTTTTTTATTGAATCAAATGACATGTACACCAGTCCGCCCTACTTGCTTTGCACAACAGTAATTTCAGGGAGGTCAAGGTCATTAAGTATCTCTAAGGCTTATCTTTGGTCAGTCTGACCTGCGGAACAGGCAACACAAAAGTGTGCTTACTCCTTGAGATCTTCAGACATAAACTGAGCACATCATGTGATTAGAATCCAAGATGATCATGTTAAAGTGATCGCAAGTGCCAGCAGTGAGTGAAATTAATAATATGCATATTTACGTAGACCGTTAGCAGTACGTCTGCCTCAGTGACCAACGCAGTTCCACCTAAACGTGCCAGCGATGCTCGAACAGCCTTTTAAAAACCTGCATCTTGTTAGTTTTACAGTAGGTTTGGTCTCTTGCTAGTAAGGTCTGAGTGTTTCTTGCTATAATAGTTACTACATGTGTTTATTTGTGCAACTATTTGAGCTTGCGGTCGCAAAACTAGTCAACACCATGGTTAAATTATTA
Source organism: Silurus glanis (assembly GCA_014706435.1). Classification (NCBI taxonomy): domain Eukaryota; kingdom Metazoa; phylum Chordata; class Actinopteri; order Siluriformes; family Siluridae; genus Silurus; species Silurus glanis. The sequence goes on from JAAIIK010000080.1 coordinate 2,353,357, forward strand.
TTTTTTTTTAATTACAGTGAAATGTGCACCTTTAATGTTCCTGCCTCTTTTCTCTACCATGCCAACTACCGTCTAAAACAGTAGTCCTGTCCGCATCCTAAATGCGACCCATCACAATAAAAAAAAAGGCAAGTTTTCAACAGTAGTATGATAAAAGTAAAACAGCAATTTAGAGTCAAGTCACTCTAAACACCTATATAAAGAAGTCTAATGCATTCAAGTTTTCATGCACACCAAATTAATACGTTCATTAAATAAAACTCCATTAATTTAGATTAGCCGGACCGCAAACACAGCCAACAGGGTGTTAAAAATGACTTCCTGGGCAACTTGTCTATGCAAATTCCAGGTGAACCCTCTTTTTCTCCATGTTAAATGTCAGTGAGACAGAAACAGTTTGGGTAAATATCTTATCGAAAATGCATGCGTCGTAAAATGTAGATCACAGATATAAAGGAATATACATACTAAATTCATGGGGTATAGCATTTTGTTTGGCCTGTTCCAGGTTTCTAGTGTTTTTTTTTCTTTTTAACTATATAGCTTTTATTAGATATGTTGGTAACAAACGTATTATGCTGTGTATCACCATTGCTATACAGTGTTGAAAGGATCAAATATGATCAAATGTGATCTGGGCGATCTAAGCTTGAATCTAGTTATTAGCTTGTGTGCCTAACAGCTATATATTCTTTAGCCCTGTTGGCTACTGGTCAAATAACAAACAATTTTTGGATGTGATTTATCAGTTTAAGTGTCTGTATAAGTATCTGTCTGAGAGAGTACCAATGTATGGCAGCCATTTATTGCTGCATGCAGTGGTCACTGTTTTTTTTTTTAATTGTATTTTTTTTTTACTTTTTTTTGTATGTGAATATTGCAGCCTCAGTTAATAAATAAATAATAATTGTTCATACTGACAGTCCAAAACAAAAATCGGCACCTATACCGCGTAAGAAACCTTTGAGATCTTTTGCATGCGTGATTCAACAATAAGGAATCAATAAGTCAGTCATTCAGTCAGTTAGGGATATTTACTATTCTTGGCCGACCTATTTGGCGGTCCGGCAAAAAAATAAAAAATAAACTACAAAAGCAACCAAAAAAAAAAAAACTCAGATCACACTTCTTTTTTTTTTTCTTCATTTTTCCAAAAATTTAAAACTTAGAATAAATTAAATTTTTAGACTTTAAAAAAGAAATCTAAATAAAAAGAATGTAACAAAAAAAGCAAAAGTGCATGTATGCTAGGTCAGTCATCCTGTGTGCTGGGTCAGTTCCAGCGGAAGGAGATATGGCGAGGCCGGTCTCCTCCCTCCTTCACCAGGGGCTTATGGAACTCTCGCCCCGCACGCGAATGTATGGCTGCCCAGCAGTATTCACAGTAGTACTGCAGACAGGTGACATTGGCACAGAAGAAGGGTGCAAACTTGCCCCCACAGCGTGTGCCCTGGCACTCATCACACAGCTGGTCATCTAGGACATATGGCTTCACTTCCACCTGGAGAGCAAAAAGGATCATTAGCGAAGAATAGAAATGGAAGACGTTGATGAATCATCATTTAAAACGATCTGGTTTTGGTTATGAGCAACGTTCAATGGTGCGTACAATTAGGACAACAACAAAAAAAACGTACAATTCTTCTTACTATTATTATTATTATTACAATTATAAGACCCGTTTTGTGAAGACTTCACTGGGCAGCTTCTTTAATCAGTGTAAAACCACTTTAAGGCCACACTGTAGCTGGTTTAGTCCAGTTTTCTCTGATTATCAGTGTTGATTATAGTGCTGGACTGTAATTGCATCTTTGCAGTCTGCTGTGTGGGCTATGAAGCTTTGTGATTGGTTGTGTGGGCCATGATCTATAAAATACTGAGCTGGAATCTCTGATCTTGTCGTTTGTTTCTTAGCTACATCCCTCTTCCCCACCAACCCACCCCCATACCAACCCGTTTATCAATTTCTCCATGCTGCAGCTGCACAAATCGAGCGCTGATAGCAGCGATGTAGCTCTGCTGGTTGGAGAAGGCCACGCGTCCGGCTCCCTTAGGATATTTCAGCTCAGGGTCGGTGTCAATGCCAGCATAACACACCCCTCCATAAAGCCTGTCCATGATCATTGCAAGTTCCACTGCCATACACCACAGAGGAAACACACACACACACACACACACACACACACACACACACACACACACAAAAGTAGTGTCAGCACATTTGAAACATTTCTGTAGCAGAAGACACACATTATACCCAGTGTCTGCAGCACTGCAGTATAGATTCTATTATGTCTTACACTATTATCAGTATTGATGATAAAAAAAAACTGTGCGAGATGAATCTTATTCTTGTAATCACAAATTTTGGATTCCTTAATTTATAATAAGACGAGTATTAGCAAAATTTAAAGTTAAACTTGGCCTATAGACTGAAGCTGTGTACTGACTTGCGTTAAATCACCATGGCTCATATCGTACTCTAAATCCATGGTGTCATTTTTTTTACTAGTTCCTCAAATCCCACCCAGTAGTGAACATCTGGACATCAGAAGTACTTTTAAAAACCAGGAACATGTAGTGATGTTAAAACTCTGACCCGAGATTTGAGCAGCGTAACCCTATATTATACAACCCTGATAGTAAGTTAACTTGTGCTGCACTACGAGTAAACAAATATCAAGCTAAAATGACAAGATTCAGGCACACAGACTGATTACTATGAATTATTATTACATGCATGGATGTTTTACATGGCCAATTCCCACAAGTTTTTACTGTTACTCAGATGCATGTCTAAAATACCTTTTAAAATATACTTCGAACTCACAGATGGACCGATGGCAAATATCATAGGCAGCTAGTAAATAGACCCAAAACTCAAAATATGTAACATCTCGTTATGAAAAACAGAAAGGAAGTTATTGAAAAACATATTTCGCACATTTGACAATACTGTGACCTCGACCAATTTTGGATTCTAAAATCTGCTAGTTACAAAGATAATTCCATATATACATACAAACATTCAGCCAGTCTTCCTTCTTGAGATAATGCAATAATGAGAATCACGATGAGAGACACCAAGGCTTCTAGTTGAAATGTGTAATATAATAACTTTCTACTAAAACATTAGAAAATGTGTCTGAAAAGCCTAATTAGCTCCAAATGATAACAAAGCCAATAAGGTAGCAATGCTTGTATAATTGCCATCTGGTTGTTCTGCCATTACACAAACAGGACCATACTTTTTCCACAGCAGCCATTTTCATGCGAAATATTCCTTTAAGGCATATTCCTTTAATGATGGTGATAATTATTCATCTGTTTGCCTGAGTTTATTGTAAACATACACCATATGGCCTATTTACCAAGCACACGGACGTCAAAATTGCATAGAAAAAGGCCCGTATTTTAATGTACAAATGATTTATGATCCTGTCATACGGCAAAATGTAGCATGAAAAGTTCACCAAGCAAATTTCATCAATCAGCAGCAGGTGTGTGGATACAAACATCAGCTCACTAGTCCCTTATTTACACCAAATTAATATTCCACACCGTAATTTAATGTGCTTTTTGATAACCTCATTCCAGATTTAGTCCTCCTTTACGGTTATCGTAACCGCCATTCTTCTCTGAAGGCTTTCCACTAGATTTTAGAGTGCTGCTGTTAGGATTTGTGATCATTTAGCCACAAAAGCATTAGTGAGTTCAGGCAATTATCTTGAGTAAGGCCTGGGGGGCAGTCAGTGTTCTATTTCAATTTAAAGGTGTTCAGTGGGATTGAGCTCAAGGCTCTTCGACTCAAAACTTTTTAAACCATGTTCTCAAGAGCCTCACATTGTGTCATGCAGGAACATGTTTAGGCCCCTTATTAATTTCAGGAGTGAAATTGCACTGGCAGTCTATAAAAGATCTAGATAAATGTGTGCGTACATTGTTTTGTAGTAATAGTGTGAGGAAGGACCACATATGGTTAGATGTCCACACATTTTTGCCATATAGTGTGTATCTAAAAGGAATAAAACAAACAAACAAAAAAGTGTTTAAATGGCCAGCACCATACCTGCTCGAAGAGGTCGTGGCACTCCTCCTACAAAGATGGTTTTTCTGGGGTCCAGAGGCTGAGAGCCATCCATCACAAAATCACTGTCATTTAGATTCCATGGACGGATTTGTACCTAATACACAGAAATATAGATGGCTTTAGCTAAATATATATATATAGAGAAAGGTCTGGATAGAAGTAAATATATATATATATATATATATCTTCTTCTTTCGGCTTCTCCCATTAGGGGTCGCCACAGCGGATCATGTCTCCATACCCCTCTGTCCTTCTTCCTCTTTCAGCCCAACTACCTGCATGTCTTCCCTCACCACATCCATAAACCTCCTCCTTGGTCTTCCTCTTCTTCTCCTTCCTGGTGGCTCCATCCTCAGCATTCTTCTACCGATACACCCCATGTCCCTCCTCTGCACATGTCCAAACCATCTCAATCTCGCCTCCCTCACCTTGTCTCCAAAACGTCCTACAGGCTCTTCTCCACCTGCTCCCTACTTTCATAGTCCATGGAGACTCCTGTCTGACCTCGTCCGTCAACCTGTCTATCACCACTGCAAACAGGAAAGGGGTCAGAGCCGATCCTTGATGCAGTCCAACCTCCACCTTGAACCAGTCTGTCGTTCCTACTGCACACTTCACTGCTGTCACACTGTCCTCGTACATGTCCTGCACCACCCTCACATAATTCTCAGACACACCTGACTTCCTCATACAATACCACAACTCCTCTCTTGGCACTCTGTCGTACGCTTTCTCTAAATCCACAAACACACAATGCAACTCCTTCTGACCTTCTCTATACTTCTCCATCAACCTTCTCAAAGCAAATAATGCATCTGTGGTGCTCTTCCTCGGCATGAAACCATACTGTTGCTCACAGATGGTCACCTCTTCTCTCAGCCTGGCTTCCACTACTCTTTCCCATAACTTCATGGTGTGGCTGATCAACTTTATTCCCCTGTAGTCTGCACATCTTCCTTATTCGTAAAGATCATTATCAGCACACTCCTTCTCCATTCCTCAGGCATCTTCTCACCTTCCAAAATCCTGTAAAACAATCTTGTTAAAAACACCACTGCCATCTCTCCTAAACATGCTTCTACCGGTATGTCATCTGGTACAACCGACTTTCCACTCTTCATAGTCTTAATCGCTGCTCTCACTTCCTCCTTATTAATCCTATCCACTTCCTGCTTTACCATCTCCACAACATTCAACCCTCTCTCTCTCATTTTCCTCGTTCATCAGCTGTTTAAAATACTCCCTCCATCTTCTCACTAGTCAACTCTCCTTACTAGTCAACACATTTCCATCTCCATCCTTTATTGCTCTAACCTGCAGTACATCCTTCCCAGCTCGGTCCCTCTGCCTGGCCACTTGGTACAAGTCCTTTTCTCCTTCCTTAGTGTCCAACTTCTCATACAGCTCCTCATATGTCTTTTCCTTGGCTGTCGCCACGTCCCTCTTCACCTGCTGCAGCATCTCCTTGTACTCCTGCCTACTTTTCTCATCACTCTGTCGATCCAAATTCTGTCTTGCCTAACTTATATATATATAAAAAAAGGGAATACACCAATACCTAATCCAAGGTAGCTAATGTGGTTAGCTAATGCACTTCACTAACATTATAAAGCATGAGCTAGTATCATATGTGCATAAATGGACAGGTATATGCTTTCATGGCCACAAAATAAACAGAGACAAGTGCTAAATGTAACAAGTGCTAAAGAGCATGTCCTTTGATGCCCTGAATATTTAATACTAATAAGGAGTTAGTGTATCCGATGAAATCCTTCAGTTCTTCTCATAACTGGTCTGAAAAAATGATCCCTATTTATAAGGTACTTTTGATACCCTCATTGTGCTGTTAATACAGTCCCTTGCGAAAGTATTCGGCCCCCTTGAACCTTGCGACCTTTTGCCAC
>JAAIIK010000080.1:2364350-2375877 GCA_014706435.1 Silurus glanis
GGGGGCCGAATACTTTTGCAAGGCACTGTAATTAAAAATTTTGAAGCAATAGACCATAACGTCTGAAACGGAAAATCTCCAGCATACTGAAACGTGGCCTGCAAAAGGTAACATAATGCACTGCAGCACGGCTCCACTGACCCACATGCTGTGCAAATGGAGCACTGTGTGTGTGAAATGTCCAGAGTTGCTCTGTAGGTTTATATTTAACTGCACCTACTTTGAGGGCAGTGTTGCAAAGTGGCAACTGCCTCTTTTCATGAACCGTGTAGAAAGTAAAAAATACGCCGTGAGATGGAATGGATATGCAGGCTGCTGGTCAGGCTTACAGGCTTATCTTTGATGGTGGGGCTTGACACACACAGGTAGAGTTTTCCCTCCTCCTCCATGCAGGCATCTATTAGAGCCTGGACTGAGCTCTCCTCTTGAAACAGCAGAAATGCATAACCTGGGAAAGGAGGACACGTTTGCACAATTGTTTAATTGGAGGGAAATAGCAACCTCTATAGCTTTATCACAAACCTCCAGTGTAGCATACTTACAGTGATTGGGCCTTATGACCCAGGTTAGTAGGCTTTTATAATTAGGGCATTTACCTTAATGAGATTCTATTTTAAAATTGTACTTAAGAACTACAATAGCTTCAATTTCCTGTTTAAATTACAATTACCATCTGTCCATCAACCTATTTATTATCTTCTGTTTTCTTCAACCTTTGTACATGGATGCAATTCCTGTAGATCCCAATAATATAAAAATATAGGACATAAACAGGACTGGGTTTGTAATGAGAATTAGGATTTGATTAAGACATGCATCAAGATAGAGCATGTACAACTTTATAAGACTTACCTTTGGGTGGAAAATAGGACTTGCTTTCTGCTTTGTGAGGCCAATCCACAAACAAGTGTCCAAACCGACGGAAACTAGCAGTGATTTCATCTAAGACAAGAAGTTAACACCATTAAAACAATACTATTGTTTGTATATCGGATATATATGAATTACATTTTTTCCCAGAAGTTTTAGAGAAACTTCCACTTGTGTAACTAAAAAGAATTTTAATGACAGAGGAACTACCTTAAGCAAGTTTCCTGCACCAATTTAAGTATTTTTCTCTGGACTGAAATCAAGTTTGGAATGAACAATCCTCTTACACACGAATAAAAAAGAAATTCCTAAAATATAGTTTTTATATCAAACAGAACAGCTTTCTTTTAGTAATGAGTCAAAAACAAAGTAAAACTTTGACTTTAATTTCAACCACTTCCATGACTACTGCTGTAATGTTGCTGTGCACAGTTTGCACCATTCTGTGAACAGTTGCATAAGTTCTGTAACGGTAACAATCATGATTACTACAGTGCAGCAGAAACACAAAACAGGAACTCATCCATGAACTGTAGTTGTAGAGGTTTTGGAACCTTGCTGAAAACATGCATAAGAAAAAAGCAAGTGGATAAAAGAGGCCATGAATTATACCATGCATATCAAATTATAACTAACTGTAAAAGTAGCAATATGCCTGTGTGCAGATGCTGGAGCACAATGGGCATGATTTTAAATTGCTGGTTACACTACCGGATTACCTTCATCTATATCAGGAGGTAGTCCACCGACAAACACTTTGCGGGAGTAGCGTTCGATACGCTCGCCGTTCTGATGAGGAAAGCAGTGTGGGGAACCCAGACCACCAAGGCTCTGCTCATTCCTCTCATCATCCCCAAAACTGCGCTCATCCTCCATGGGGAACAGGGATGAGGGACCTAGCACACAGATCCCCAAGCCGTTATTAATTATTAAGTGGTAAAAGACAAAAAGATAAAAACAAATAGAATGTATAATGGGTAACAGATATTTCAACCTGCGAACACACATATGGTCAAAGATCTGAAGCCAAACTAAACACAAATTCTCCATGCAGAAATTACCTCGTCGTCGTCCATAATTCCTTGCTGCATGCAAAGTAGGACAGAATAGATTTCAGTATAGATATTAGTCAGTGAAGTCTAATAATATGTGCATGTGTGCAAAAGGCACGGTAAAGAGAACCTTTATAAAGTATGACAAGACATACCATTCCCAGAGAGAGAGCCTTCCTCAGGTGGATGGGAAAAGCCAAAGCGACCTACAGCAAAGCCGAGCACAGATTTTAAATATCATATGTGTATACAATTTGTGTAATATATAAAAAAAAAATTATCGATCAATCAAGGCATTTAGTAATCTGTCCCTTCTGAACATCAGAATCTCTATAACTTTGATCCTGTTGTTTCTCCAGATCATGTTGCAGAAAATCAACAGTTCAGTTTTTCTATCAAATCCCTTTTAATTAATGCCAATTTATTTTTCGATAAAATCTGCCTAGTGTCAGTGCTTCCATCAAAATTTCGGCCCTTGTCAAATTTGCTAATCTTTATACTTGGCAATTCTTCCTGCCTCCGAATAATCTACTTCCAGAACTAACTATTCAATTGGCTCCTAATATACCCCAAACCTTGTCAGGAACCACTGTACTTAGATATAAATGTTATTCTCTTGACCTGCGAGTGGGTTTAATGTTATGGCTAATCAGCGTAAAATCCAACTATACAATGTAATCCAGAAATAGAAGAATTTGATTTCTTTCAAGGTCCTCTCAAGTTTTCTCCTCACCATTGTCACCTTTTGATTGTTTAATTTGCAATCGAAATCTACACCCATTTCTATAAAGCTGCTTTGTGACAATTTCTGCTACACAAATCTCAATTCAAATAGAAATACAGTATTTGGTTTAATATTAACAGGAAAAAAAACAGGCCAGTTGACTGGTGCATTTGATGTGTATTTGTGTGGGAATATTTTCTTAGTGCAAATATATAAACGGCTAGTAAAAGAATTAAGTCAATATCAGTGCATTAGTGATAAACAAATTAATATTCAGTAAATGTAGTCAAATGAATAATGAGGTTGCTATGTAGCTATGCAATAAGCTTCATGTTGAGGATTATTTTGCTTTTAAGTAATGATGTCCATCTTTCTACTTTCTTTATTCTCATTATTGCTTTAATGTCACATAAGTGACACAGTATCTGATTTAATGGAAGCATAACCCAAACAGAGTTGTAGCGTCATCAGAATTAGATTTCTGCTCTGTTTCCTGTGCTGGATTAGCCTACATCTGAATTTTGTTACATAAACGTTTACATTTATATAATCAGAATGACATGTCTTTATGCAATCTATTTAGCAGGTCCAATGTTTTTTAAAGAGCAAATCCTAATAACTAATCATGCTTAATGCTTCCTATGCATTATGTAAACTTATTGGGTTTGAATATTAAAAAATATATATATACCAGAACTAACTAACAAGAAACGAGTTGCGAATTGTCCTGTAGACGGTAGACTGGTTTAATACTGGAAGGCATAAGAATTTCATATCTCGCAACCTGCCACAGCTGTTGCCTCAAGGTCTAGCACAGATACCCTTCATAGAAAGTGCAACGTTATCATATCATGATATCAATGAAGTGAGAAAATTCCCCATTTATATTGTGACTATGCTGTACTGCAGTATTCTTGTAGAGCAGATTAAATCCCTTGTCAGAAAAGCTTGTCATGGGGGAATTTTTGTAATCCTGCCACCTGTCATGTTTTAAAGTTGAACCGGATTCAGTACAAGTTAAATATTTGCTTTTATATTGAGCGACATTAACACTGTGGCAGATATTATGTCCAGAATCAATCAGTACATTAAGTTGTCTGTATTACACACACATTTTCATTCCTGTTTTCAGTAAAGTAGAAATGCTAATTCTTGCAGCAGTATACAGGTATTTTATAGTGCAGGCCAGAATAATTCTAATGCTCATATTTCTGGATGATCCTCATATGTGATTAGTATTCACATAGGGCATGCTGCTATCGATTATCCCAATTAATCGAGTAATCGAATAAGAACTACTTAAAGAGCAATACTAAATAAGAGGGAGAAAATAAAACGGGTTTTTTAAAATGAACAAGTCGTTTCAGAAAAATTGAATTTTTATTGCTGAAATTGCATAAAAGAATATTGGTGAAAAACTAAACCCATTTAGTGCATTTAATTGCCATATTACATCAAGATACAAATACAGGGCATTCAAAAATTGTGGCCATGTAAAGTAGTATATAGAAAAATATTCGTTTAATCAAACATTTATTTATTCTCACTCATATATTTATGTAGTTAATCTCGCACAGTATCGCGATGTGGTTTTCTTGTCTCCGGAAAGCTGCTTGAGATTTTCCACGCACTAAATCCGTGTTTTTATCGCCAGCTTTAAAAACGTGCTCCACTACCCGGTCTACACGACCACTGCCCAGGGAGTTTTTGACCGAACTGTATATAAATACAAATCTAAAATGCAATTTCAAATGACTTAAAAAACCGCACTGTTTGATGTTTTCTTTATGTTTTAATTTGAAATGATCCCAAACTTTGGAAACTTTCTGGCCTTTTCTTTAGCCTGAATCTTCTCCTCGCCCCTCGCAGTTTTCTCTCCGTTCCTCCAATTATCATTCTGCAGCGTCTTCTGTGTTACCTGAGTTTAGCAGGTGGTGCGTCAGTAGTAATGGTCCATGGGAAACACAGTGCTCCGTGTGTAGTAAAAAAAAGTACTAATCAAAGCGAATCATTACAGCCCTATAGTCACAAGCCTTACCTTATTTACCTTAGCTTAGTTTCTGTACAAGCACACTACACAGACAATTGAATAAAATGACTACATAAAAAGCAGTATATGTTGAAAACCAAAAGACAATTAGGAATCATCCGACAGCCGATCAGTTTTAGGAACACGGTCAGGTAATTTAAGTCAGATGCTAGCAATAACTGTCAAAGGTACGGCAGACTTTTTGCATAAATGTATGTATGTATGATTGTATATTATATATATCCCTTCAGAATATTGGGTGCCTTGCACTAGAGGTCGACCGATATGGGTTTTCTCAGTCGATGGCCGATATATGATGCTGTTTTTTTTTTTGGCTGATTTTCTATTTTCTCTCCTCTTCATCCCATGAATTTTTTAAAGTTCATTAATAAGACATGATTCAGAAAATTGCTTAAATTAAACATTAGTTGAACAAAATAAACCTTTCCAAACACTGAACTTGTTATCAGGTTTTGGTCAATATCCCTACCTGTAGCCTAAACTACAGCTGGTTGAAGGCTCCCTAACAATACTGCTCCAAAACGTTATTTACGTTCTCTTTTCAAAAGTAGTATCATATTTAACCAATGTAATATATAAGGCTTGATTAAGAACGAATAATAAGAACTTAAACCCTGAGACACTCCAAGTTAACGGTCGGCCGTCTGGAAAATGTCGGGTGGTTTTTGAGCTTTGGTCGGCTTTAGTTTGTTCCACACCGTTGGCTCTGGTCGGACCGCGTCAGCTGTTTTTCGTCAATTCTGCATGTCGAATCGGAGGCGGAGCTTATCGGCGAGAAAGAGAACTCTGACTGGTAAATCAGCTTAGCGAATGAGTACACGAGAAAAACCCGGAACACGCTTGTCTTTGCAACTTAGTAGACGTGATTGAAAAATGCTACACGAACCTGTTAGTAAAGGTTGAAGGTGTAAACATTGCTTGCATTATATATTCACAGTTCTAGTTTTTCCAGTTTCCCTGCTTAGATGTCAAATACACACTATGCTACCTGCTGTATGGAAGAGTTATGTTTTCTCCAACAAGTGCAGAATGTACATGCATGGTTTGGCGTGCCAGTTGCGCCTGCCTAATAATCGGCCAATTAATTAAAAAAAATGCCAAAAAAATCAGCCAGACCAATCAGATCAATCGACCTCTACCTTGCACCTCCCTTTCAGGCAAACATGAAATCCAAAGCAAGTCTATAGCAGTTACAAACTCCTTAATGCTGTTTGATTAATAATCAAACCTGGATGATGTTTTACTTACATTTAAATTACTTAAAACCTTTTTACACGAGCAGTGGGATGAAAACATGGAACAAGCTGTTACACTGAAGAACAGAACATTCTAAACCTCACTCCAGGGTGTGCATAAGTTTGGATCGGATAACATGCAATATGCATATACACATTGATTCTCTACAGGCTGTAATCAAGTTTTAGAAAGTGTGCTCACATGTAAAGAAAAAGTACCCACAAGCAGCTTATAGCTTATTGCTTTACAGAAATTGTTGTGAACGGATATTGCGATCACTATGATCACCTACAAATGCTGAGCCGTCCTCTAGTGTTCCTCAAAGATACGTCTTTGCACGAGTGCAACAAAAATATCCAGATAAGGGATAGCATTATATCTAAATTTACAGGTAAAATGATTGACAGGCATGCAAAGACACATCATTGTCCTGACCGGTTGAAAATTGGAGTTTCATATTTCCTTTTGCTTTTTTACTCAATTATAGAGTTTAGGCCTCTGCAGGTATATTATGAAAGACGTCTAAATATAATCGAAACTTGTACCACATCAAACATATAAAAACAAAACAAAAGTAATAGTAATATGTCTATATTTATAGGTAGAATGATTGATTGGCATATAGAAACCTCATTGTCTTTGATTATATATTGTTGGTTCATATCTGCTTTTATAATAAGCAGTGCTTAATAATTTTTCAAAAATTGAGAACCAAATATTGATGATGATGTATTTCCTCTAAGAAAATATCAACAGTATTAGTTTCAGATGCATCAATTATTGGGAAAGTGAATTACAGTACAAGGTAGTATATTACATACCTTTTAAAGAATCCTGCTCAGCTCTCATAATGTCAATCAGTGAGTTCTCCAGAGAGTGCATGCTGAAGCCATCAAAGGACCGACTGCGCTCCTGTTGAGAACCCAGAAAGGGCTGTTAGTAATCCTAAGAGATTGGGATCCACCGCTTTCTGTTCATTTTTTATACACGGGTACCTCTGCACTGAGAGATATGCACTGACACCTGTTTGCATTCGATAGTATCGTAGAGATCATCTCACAAACACAAGGTATATTTATTTTATACCCAAAGGTAAGTACAAAAATATTGCATGCATAAAATAAACATTGATTAATATCAGTACAGGGGTACAGATGGATTTCAGGATATTAACCCAGAACCTGGATAACCTACAACAACAATGCCCTTTGGACCCAAAGGCAGGGTTTTCAATATCTCGTTTTGTAGGTCGGTAATTATTTTTTTCAACAGCAATGACATTGAGAAATACAGTAAGGCCCATGCACATATTTGTCTGTGCACCAACACTGACTTGCAGTAAACCTTAAACCTGATCTACCCTGAGCGCTGCAATGCAATGGAAGATCTTTAAATACTTAAACAGGTCAGCCACAGAACCATCTGATAGATTGTCTCAGCAAGTCTGAAATGATGTGATGAAAATGAAATAATTCTCGTTCTGTAATGGATTGTACAAGGCTATGAAGTAGAGCAACGCATGACAGATTGCTATCGTTTCTCACAATAAGGCTGCTATGAAGAAGTAAACGCCCAATCGGCTAAACACAGAAAGCAGACTACAAAAAGACAGAAGATGTTAAATCAAGGTTAGCTGTGGACTTCGACAAATCTTTTATCTCAAAATCAGCTCCAGAAATATCGGACACCCTACAAAACAATTATGTAAAACACATATCTGAGCTCAAAATGAACGGTATACATTTTTAAGACAATCTCTATTTCAGCATTTCTTTTTTGTTTGCTTGTTTCAGACCAATTGCTGTTATTAGACGAAACCTCCTTCGAGAAAACCATACTGCTGACACTTCCTGTAATGCGTAACAAGGTTACAGACATTTGTAAAGGATCTTGGGCCATCCGATATAGCTTGTACTGTACTTATCCATGTATGTGGATCACCTCCAGATGCTAAGAATGGGGGGAAGGGAACCAAACACTTAAACGTTTACTGTCCCACATCTATTTGTGTGCTGATTTTAAAGCATGGCATAGTGATAGTCTTGTTAAAAGATTAATCTACAGCAAAGTCTAAACCTCCAAGAAGACACAACCATATTTTGGGCTAAAATATCCAAATTGGCTTGGTTAAAAGCATTTAAACCACACCAAACCTGTCCCAATGCATTAATGACCCCCAGTTCCTTGTGTTAAAACTGACATTTCCTAAACACCTAGAGATCTGACAAACATCTGACCACAATATACTATGCTTGTTGGAGCTATAATGACGTTTCATAACGTTCAGGTGCCACATTCTCTATGTTTCTCACAGGAAGAACATATTGTGCAGTTTTTCCTGCTTTAATTGCACTACTACTATAGATAGCACTAATGGAAACACTATTTTTTTGTAATATATATTTTTTTATAGGAAAATATGGTTCCCAAAAACATATTTGGTCAAGCATGCAACATATATTTAAAATACATGACGTTATTTAATAATGCACATGAATTTCGATTTTTAAGATCTTTTGTTTTTGTTTCTTTAAATTGAATTGTAATGCTTATTTTATTTAGCAAGCTATACTCATTTTTATGAAGGCTAAAAATATTTTTTGAATCAACCATAGCTAGCAGGGCATATGATAATGTAGTGTATAGAATGATGTATTGGATGACACCTCTAATTACCTGAGGGTGCGCACGAACTGGGGTTTAGCAAATCATACCTAATAATTGATGATACAAAGCTAAAAGATGCGAAAGGTGTTTGTGCAGGTCCAAAGTACTGGGTATATTTTCACAAGACCAACCAATGCCATGCAGATCCTCATCGTTGTGAACTGTCTGTTGGTATAACAGGCCTGGTCTAAAAGAGGAGGGCAAAAAAAGCTTGCAGGCACAATACAAGCTCTGTTCTTGGAATTAGGCTAGAAGCTGTGCAGAGGGGAGGACTGACTAAGCATATGAAACAACAGTGTGTGTTTTCAAAGTCCCCACTGTTACCACTGGGTTCAAATGAGAACACCATCTAAATAAACATAAAAGGACCGAGCAACAGTAAATATTAACCAACTTGTGTGTGTGTGTGTGTGTGTGTGTGTGTATATACTTTAAATTTAAACTGAGGCAGCATACTAGATTGAAATGTAAATGTATATGTAATAGTATCATGAAACAATATAATTGAACTCCATGTATTCAATAAAAATGTCACAATTTCAATGTAGCACCCTGTCATTACAGCATAACAGGTGGTGGAGGAAGAAGACTGACTTTAGAGAAGTGCCTGGTGTTTTTCCCCTTCCTGAAGGCCAGAATTACAGATAATCATGCTGTCCTGAGCCATTACCAACATCAGACACCATGTAGCTTCCTATTTCCATCTCGCTCCACATCATACAGCCCATCCTCTGACACTGACTCAGTCATCCGTGTCTTTTTATATCAGCGACACACTCTGCTTAGAGAAGTACATTGCGCATCTGGGCTGTGATCTACCACATCCATCAAACAAGGCCTCTGGAGTGCCTACTAGTCATAACGAGATTGCAGGAAAGCAAGCGTAGATCGCGAACGGCTATAAACACACGTTGACACAGTGTGCGTTCATGTATCATGTGACTGGGTGTCAGTGGTATTTTAGTCTATTTCTTAGAGAAAATTAATCAAGTGTAATCAAGTGAATCTCGTTTTCACTTACAGCCCAGATCCGGAAACAAACAAAAAGTAAAAGTAGCACACATGCTCAAGGCCTCTTACCTGAAACGGAAAGAAGCTGTCATTGCGGTTTATGCTATCCTCCATCCATGGCTTAGGGTTGAAGCTTGAGCTGTTGCGAGAATACTTCTGTGAAGACGCCTGGCTGTTTGGGAAGGATTTCTTCAGTGGTGAAATGGAGTTAATTGCAGTCATGCCTCCATTCAGGCCTCGTCTGTATTCTCGGCCCTGAGAGCCTCCCCATCCTCCATACCCTCCACCCGGACTCCATGAGCTGGAAGAAAGGGTGGAGGATTGGCTCTGATAATTTCCCCATGGTGAAGGTGGTTTGTTTAAGTTATTTCCCAAATGAGACAGCTGGCTGAACGCAGCGTTGCGGTGGTTGAAGGGAGGAGGGTGTGGGCTGGCTGGGGACCTGCGATTCTGCTGGTGCTGATTGTGGGGGTGCTGGAAGTGTGGAGGAGGAGGAGGAGGAGGAGGAGGAGGATGGTGCTGGGACAGTGGTCCGATCTGATGGGAAAAACTGCCCCCAAACCCAGGACTTGAATGATGAGAGAAGTTTTGAAACAGCAATGGAGGTGCAGTATTAGCAGTGGTGGCATTTTGACTAAAGAAACCCACCTCTTCCATCATGGCAGAAGGGTTGGCGGGAATAGCGGTGGACCAGCTGCTGAAGCCGGGCAAAGAGGAGCTGCTGGACTGCGCAAGTGTCCCAATGCCAGCTGGTTCTTGGTAGTCAAACCCTGATAACACAGGAGATTCAATTCGCAGGCCCTCTTTTCCATTGACATTTTCCACAGCCACCTTGTCCAGATGACCTTCCTCAGGCATGGCATTTTCCAGCTCAGACATGATGCTCACCGTTTCTTGGTGGCTCTGAGGAGTATGAGGTCGTTTTTCCTGTCCTTCTAGGTCTTCTTGGTGTTGCTGCTGTTGGACCTTGGCTTTGTCAGACTCCAGGATCTCATCTTGTGTGTTAGCATGGGATGTTACAGAAGGGAAAAGCCAAGCAGAGCCTGCATTTCCACCACTCTGAGTATTACTGTTTATGAAAGCAGGTGGACTTGAAGGCTGGTGGATCGGATGTTGCAGGTGCGGGTGGATTCTGACCGGGAACACAGCTTTGTTTGACGCGTTGTTTTTTACCAGGACTCCAAAACTGTAATCCCCCATTTAGGAAGCTTAATCCGGTATAGGTTGACTCCTTATTTTAAACTATTTCTTTGGATAGCTTGAGAGAAATAGGGAAAAAAATTAAGCCATGCCATATACAATCAAAGAATCTATCAAATTCATTTATTCATTCATTCCATCAAGCAAATCTATTTTACTAGTCACCTCACATCCACCCAACACAAAACCCTTTGGTTTGAAGAAGAAAAAAAAAAAAGCAGCACTTGCATGTAGAAAGCATCTGATCCGCTTCCTGATGTAACCATCAGAAAGAAACGCTCAATGCATTTCAGAATCCCAATCGGCAGCAAAATGTGCATATGCACCAACTTAATCGTTTGGACAAAAAAAAAAAAATATATCGAATGCATGATTGTTTTTTTTTTATGTTTCGTTTTTTTATTATGGGCCAGGAGAGGTTGTATTAAGCCGAACCGTATATGCATATCGTGCTAAAAGCTAACCAGGGTCCACCTTACACCAATTGGATCATAGTGATGATGATAATAATAATAATAACAATAATAATAATAATAATAAAGGTGTGTAAAGCAGTTCAATGCGATGTCAAAGAAAGAAATAGGAAATGGACTTACCGTGTCCTTTTTGTCGCTGGTGACCTCCTCGGTCTCGACCATTTAACTACAGGAAAATGCTGATGACGTTTCTCGTGTGTGTGTGTGTGTGTGTGTGTGTGTGTGTGTGTGTGTGTGTGTG
>JAAIIK010000080.1:2375887-2386921 GCA_014706435.1 Silurus glanis
GTGTGTGTGTGTGTGTGTGTGTGTGTGTGTGTGTGTGTGTGTGTGTGAGATATGGGGGGTAGATTCCCTTCTGCTCACTGTCACAGCCGCTCTGACGGGTTTTCGGCCATCGGAGACCTTTCAGAAGGGGAGCCGGTGAATTATCGGGCCACGTTGGCTAATATCCGGCGCTGAAATCTCGCTGATATGTCGGTGTGAGTGAGGCCACAGCCCTGTGAAACAGCATTCAGTGTTCGTGCTCCGGTTGCTTGACGACACAACGCATCACTTTCAGTGAACTACAACTGCGAGACACAGTATATGCGTGTGAGCGGGTGTGTGTGTGTGTGAGTGTGTGAATGCTGCTACTCGACCAGACCATAACTTACATAAATTATGCTTTATATTAGTAATTATAATAATATATTTATATTATAATGTTTTTTTTCTGGGTAGGTTACATGTTTCTAACCTTAGGTCTGACAGCTGAGTGTGCCACTACTACCGCACTTCCGGCTTTGACCACGCCCCCGCTCGTTCTCAGCCCCTCCCAGTTTTACACCGCTGCAATATTATTGGACGTTATGTTTCCTGACGTTTGAATCAATAAATATTTTTTAGTAATGTATGTTTGTAATTAATTGAATAATTTATAATTTAATTCTAATTAATGAATTCATTCATTCTTTAATAAAGACGCACCAATCCTAAAATAGAGTATCAATGAGTCAGGATAAAACAAATGCATGAATGAGACCTCCTGTGCCACTGTTTGTTGCTCCCATTAGGGGTCGCCACAGCGGATCATCCGTCTATACCCCCTGTCCTCTACATCTGCCGCTTTCAACCCAACTACCTGCATGTCTTCTCACCACATCCATAAACCTCCTCCTTGGCCTTCCTCCATGGGATTCCTCCATCCTCAGCATTATCCTACCGATATACCCCATGTCTCTCCTCTGGACATGTCCAAACCATTTCAATCTCACCTCCCTCACCTTGTCTCCAAAAAGTCCTAAATGCGCTGTCCCTCTAATAAACTAATTTCTAATCCTGTCCATCGTCGTCACTCCCAATGAAAACCTCAACATCTTCAGCTCTGCTACCTCCAGCTCCACCTCCTGTCTTTTACTCAATGCCACTGTCTCTAAACCATACAACATTGCAGGTCTCACTACAGTCCTATAAACTTTCCCTTTCACTCTTGCAGATACTCTTCTATCACAAATCACTCCTGCTATCACTCTTCTCCACCCACTCCACCCTGCCTGCACTCTTTTCTTCACTTCTCTAACACACTCTCCATTACTTTGCACTGTTGACCCCAGGTATCTGAACTCCTTCACCTTCACCACCTCTTTTTCCAGCAACCGCACCACTCCACTGCCCTTCCTCTCATTTACTCCACCTCTCCAGGCTCTTCTCAACCTGCTCCCACCACAAATCCTGTCTGACCTCGTCCGTCAACCTGTCCATCACCACTGCAAACAGGAAAGGGCTCAGAGCCGATCCTTGATGCAGTCCAACCTCCACCTTGAACCAGTCTGTTGTTCCTACAGCACACTTCACTGCTGTCACACTGTCCTCATACATGTCCTGTACCACCCTGTGACTTCCTCATACAACTCCTCTCTCGGCACCCTGTCGTACACTGTCTCTAAATCCACAAACACAATGCACATCCTTCTGACCTTCTCTTTGCTTCTAACATTCTCAAAGCAAATAATGCGCCTGTAGTGCTCTTCCTCGGCATGAAACCATACTGTTGCTCACAGATGGTCACCTCTTCTCTCAGCCTGGCTTCCACTACTCTTTTCCATAGCTTCATGGTGTGACTGATCAACTTAATTCCCCTGTAGTTACTGCAGGTCTGCACATCTCCCTTATTCTTTAAGATCGGTACCAGCACACTCCTTCTCCATTCCAACCAAAATTTGTTAAACAACCTGGTTAAAAACTTCACTGCCATCTCTCCTAAATATCTCCGTGCTTCTACCGGTATGTCATCTGGTCCAACTGACTTTCCACTTTTCATCCACTTACCGGTGCTCTCACTTACTCTTTACTAATCCTATCCACTGCCTAAAACCTAAAAATCCAAAGTCAGATCAAGATCTAAAATTTAACACAATCATTTTTTTTTCTACTAACTATTAATCAATTGTTTGAAGCAAATCAGTGCTGAATGGAACAAACACCGAATCTTTTTTCTGTAATAATAAAATAAAAAACTTTCTGCAAGATTACCCACATGGCTTAAACATCTATAAAAAAAAAATCAAAGGGAAAATCTATCTCATTTTAATTTACTTTATTGTTTTGTTTTTGTTTTTCTGCTAATTTCCCCACCAATTTTTTTTGTTGTTGTTCAATCAATATAATTTTAAAACCTCTTTAGCTTTAAATTTCTGTCAAAAAAGATTTTCATATTTTATTTTTTTTCTATTACAGTCGATTTAGAATGAATTGCAGCCTATCTGAAAAATAACATCAAAACAAACCATAAAGTGAGTGATTAGCATCTACACACATACACACACAGTATTTCTTTCATTCATCTTCAGTAAGTGCTTTATCGTGTTATCCTAGTCAGAGTTGCAGTGGACATGAACACTATCCTGAGACCACCCAGAAATACACCCAGTCCATTGCAGGGCACCATGCACACACTCATTCACACTTTAGGGAAGCCTTAATATAGCCAACATATTTTTAGATGGTGGGAGGAAACCAGAGAACCAGGAGGAAGTATTACTCAGATATGAGAAGAACATGAAACTCTATACAGACAGCAACCTGAGATCAGGGTTGAACCAGTAACATTGGAGCTGCGAGTCAGCACCATCACCAATCACCCAAATTTCTTACCATTGTTTAGAAAAAACACTGGTATTAATAAGAACAGCACTCACAGATAATATTTGACTAAACATTTTTTTTTTTGCTGAAAAGAACAGCAATACCTTTGTGTTCAAATCTTTTCAGGATGTATTTTTTTTTTGTTGTTGTTTTATTTTTGTAGCTCTGATTGTGTGAAATGGTATTTCAATCTGCTTTAAGTATATTTTATATACATTACCTGACTTGTAGGTCAACTTACATCTGTCTCATTGTGTTGAATGCTCTTCACAATTCATAGCGATGACAAATATTTTACATATGTGCAACCTCATATTTACACACCAAAAGAACAGGTCATGTTTCAAAGCAGGTGTTTCGGGGAGCTGAGAGCTAATTTTTTTTTAAATTATCTTGTTTGAGAGGAAAAGTATATCAGTGTGCATTATTATTGTTTTATCCACCGATTTCTTTAAAGGTGGTCAAACATTTAAATTTTGACTGTATGGTATGGCATAGAGAAGAGTGGTAGCTTAGTGGTTAAGGCGCTGGGTTACTGAACAGAATGTCGTGGGTTCAAGCCCCGGTATCACCAAGCTGCCACTTTTGGGCACTTGAGCAAGGCCCATAACCCTCTGTGCTCTAGGGGCGCCGTATCATGGCCGACCCCAGCCTCTGAGCAAGCTGGGATATGCGAAGAACGAATTTCACTGTGCTGTAATGTATATGTGACAAATAAAGGCTATTCTGTGCCATTATACAGTGCCTGTCAAAGTTTGGAAACGCCTAGTCTTTTATTGTTTTGGAAACACATGCATGTTCATTTTGTTTATATGCAACAAACAAGTTTAAGGCAAAAACAAGAAGAATTCAACAGTGGATGACTGGAAGAAAGTTATTTGGACAGATGAGTCCAAATCTGACATTTTGGCTAAATACGAGTCTAAATCCAACTTTCAACAGAAGAAATTATGAAGACAGAAAACAGATGTTCAAACATGGAGGTGGAAGCTTAATGGTTTAAAGTTAGGTCGGAAAGAAATCTTCAACTAGAGATAGAACACCATTCACAGGTTTTATAAGAGGCATGGCAAAGTATTTCAGCCGAATGTTTGGAGAAACTGGCTGTCTGAATGCCAAGAGTGTGTAAAGCTGCTATTCATGCTAAGGGAGGATTTTTGAGTGAAAATAGTGAAAATAATGAAAATAAAATGTACCATCTCTACATTTATATATTTATTTGGTTAAAATAAATCTTTATACAGTTCAATTATCTAGTTTGTTGCATAGAAACAAAACAAACATGCCTGTGTCTACAAACGTTTCACAGTCACTGTACTGCATACAGGGTAGACCGGAAGTCAGGGAAGTCCATTTCACCAAAACCTCCACCGTTACTGATGTAAAGATGTTTCCATCAGTCGAGAATATGCCTTTACAATCATTCACTTATCAGGCTGTTTTGTCAACTTGAGTGGTTTTTTTCTTGGTTACTTGAAGAAGTGGATTCTTGGCAGAGACACATCCCTTAAGGCCAGTTTCTCTTCAGTGAGCTGAAGTGCCTCTTTTCTGTCTGAGATAAAGACTTATCTTCATTTGCTCAATTTATTCTCTAACTTCTAAAGCCGTTTTTTTCTTTGTTCTTGCTTGTTAGTGACAATGAGGTACTTATTTGCCCAAACTGATGTAATCAGTTCTTCTTCTTCCTGTTCACTTTTTGTTGCACTAACCTTTCTTTCTTAAGCTACACATCTTCTTGTTTAAATGAATATGTATATCTAATATAGAATTATCAGCTGCTTTATAAGAGCACCTCTCATTTATGCAGGTATTCATAAAGTCATTCAGACAAATCAGGTACTATACTGACTTTTTAAAATAAATATTAAGTAAGTACATTTACCGGGCAATCATTAGTTGGCCATAAACACACTGGCTCATTTATTAGGCTGATGACAATTCTTCATTCATCAATACTACATTGACTGCAAGTGTGTGTGGCACTGGTAAAGAACACTTCCTGGCCACTTTACTAGATATGACTTCCCTGTTGGACTACTTTTTAGATGTATATTGACAGATTATAGCTCATTTGTGTTATTCTTTTTACTTTCAGTTTCTTTCGATGTTGTGTGATATTTTCCATCTTAGCAGTAATAATGATGTATTTTATATATTTGTTAATAAAAAGCCATGCAACTAAAACATAGTTTTGTAAGTATTTAATAAAATTTTTGTTAGTACAACCAAGGGCATACTTACAAGTGGAAAAAACCTCAACCTCATACAGAGCATAGAAATTCAAATGTGCTAAACAGCAGCCAGGCACGTAGCATGAATCTGCTATACAGCTGGGGTAAATCAAGTTATTTCATATTTTTGTGATGCAAGGAAAGGGAAGACTGAGCCTGAGACTTTTAACGTGCTGGGAAAAAGCATTGTGTAATGAATGCACTCTCATTCACACAATTTTTTTCTAATGTTTTTTTGTTGTTTTTTATTTATTTATTTATAATTTTTTTCCCCCACTCAATATCAGGCATATGCATTGTGCATAGCCTTTTCATTTCAGTTCGCCTGCATTCAGTGCACTCTATATAAGCTGAGCATATCTTTTTAATGATGGGTTAGTAGGCTCTGAGAATGTTGTGCAGGGCCATTCTAGTGTTTACTGCAGGCTGAAATCTCATTAAAGTAAGCTGCTGCTATTTCCAGCCTGTAATCGAGCTTCAGCGTTTGATTATCTATGTCTGGGCCAGATCAAAATCGCACTGTTTCTCGGCAGCATTAGTTTAAAAAAGGTTGCATCACTCTACGGGTGACTCAGATGGAATATAAAATTGTCTTCCAGTTACACTATATTGTGTCCTACAGAAATAAAAATGCACATAACTCAGATGAGAGCATGGATTTTTGGCTACTTCTACTAAAATCAAAAGATGAGTTTATTTATTTATCAAATGTCTTCCAGAAGCTTTTGATTTCCAGTGATACTTATATTATCCTGTGTTATAAACCAGCTCATCTGTTATTTGCTTTGATTAACTGCAGTCTGATTACACAGAAAGGCTTCAGCTGTTTTCAACAGATTTATTCTGATTACATACAGTGCTGCAAAATCATGTGTAAATATACAACACATATATTGGTCTGGAATTATAATTTTTTTTTGGTTCTGTCTCACCACTGTATCATTAACAATAAAAAGACAAACAGAAGCTTCCATAAACAGTGTAAAGGCACCATATGATCTGCTCTCCAATTAAAGTGCATGTATGTGTGGTATCGTCCATTGCTCTGTTTCCCAGAAACCAGGCTGGCCCTGAATAACCATCTTTCGGCAGTTGTGTCACAAGATCCCAGACGCAAGGTCACCCTGCTGAGAGACAGGTGTGAGCAGCCACAGGAACAAGTCAGTCACAATGCACTGCTCACAGCTACCTGACACACTTAGCTCACCTCACCTGCTCACCCTGAGTCTGATAGATAATAAACCTTTACAAGACATGCACGTTGGTGGACACAGCAGTTCTTATTCTTCAAAGGTGAAATACAGCTGAATTTGACTGCACATAATTACATTATACAAAGTAATGTATAATTTTCAAAATTGTCTCCTTTTTCATAACAGGGCTGTAACAAAATATATGTAAATGTATGTATCATGGAATGTATCAAATATGAGTAATGCATCACAATGCAACATAATGACAATATGCATTGTGGAAATGTGTAAGTCATACTGCATTGCAGTTGGACAGAAACAGAAAGCTTTTAACTTTATAGCTTATTACTTTATAACAGTTAAAAAGAGCTCTTCATTAGCTTTCAAACAACAACAGAGGTCATAGAACTCGAACCATTTTAGCTGACTTGGAGCTCTGCAGATCTCATTATGCTTAAGTTGATCATTTTCAAGACCCCAGATCAGACATTTTTATTATTATGATTGGTGTTTATTCAATCTGAGTTTGTGGCTGAAAAATGTATGTATGCACTTTAAGATATGCAAACCTTTAGTACAGTTTGTTTACAATCTGAAACAATAAAAAAATTTTTTAAGTTTTGAATCATGTATGATTCAGAAATAAAAATTAATCAAATGTATCAAAAATGTACTTCTGTCAAATATTCACTAATCTGAGAACAATAATTCCCCTTTTTTAAACTTTTTTATAAAAAAAAAAAAGAAATGTGAGCATATTTGTTTATTTAAGCATTACACTTTACCAACCTGTGACGTTTTCCTGGCACCTGTAAATGCTCTTTATCAATCTCAAAGTCAAGTAATCTAAAAAATTGATTATAAAAATAGATAATAAGTAATAGTAATAATAATTATATCACTGTAAAGATATAGCAGTAATTATAGATAAATAATGTGTCTAAAATGCGTGCTGCAGTCCCTATTTACATACTGTATGTCTTCAAGCTAGTCTTTGGATGCATTAGTTATGGTCAGTGCTGTCTGAGCCACCAGTGCATTAGACATATTAACTGGCATGCTGTTTAAAAAAAAAGAAAAGAAAAAAAGGCATCAGCTGTCTGTACTAATAGTTTTATATATACATGCAATCTGGTACTTACGCTGATTGTGTGTCTGTCAGCATAATTGTGCGCATGTTATAATTGTATAACGTGGGAAGCAGATGCAAGCGCAGATATTACTTCTATTTAAAGCGAAATATCAATATACCCAAATGCAAGCTAAAACAAAACTTAAAGATGAAAAACATAGCCTAAACAAGACACTGGACACCAAGAAAACCAACAACCACCATTGAAGACAAATTTGAGACAATCAATCAATCAATTAATCAATCAATTAATCAATCAATTATTCAATCAATTAATCAAAAAGATTTTTGATCTTAAATACATGTGCCAAAGCAGAATGAAACATCTTGAGTGTTTACTGACATGTGATAAATGGCTGCTGGGCAGCATAGTATATATTCCATAATCTTGACAGTTGCATATATTAGAGATCAGGAATTTCTTTATCTGGTGACAATCAAAAAAGTTTAACCAGAAAATGAAAGTAATGAAGGTAAAATGCTAGACCTATGATAACAACTTATAGTACTTAAACCCAGATACAGCATGGCACAATGGACTTCATTTATTAAGCTTTTAGTTGCATGTAAATGTTTACCGAAACTAAACAAAACAAAATTTCTTTAAATATACAAGGGTTTCATAAATTTTGATTTTTATTCATACTCATGTGTATGCTCATGAATGCCAATTACCTGTACTTTACTAGACGCATACAAGGCTGATTTGTATTCGGTGATGAGGTAGAAAAATTTTAATGGCTCAAATTGATGCCATTAAAAATAGACTACAACATTCATAACCTTGTTCCTCAGCTCAAAACGAGCGACATGAGGACATGTATTTTCCAGGGTTGGAGCGAAAGATCTTAAGTGTTCTGTATTTCAACCCCACTTAAGACCTTTGGGATGAACTGGAACACTGACTGCACCCCTGGTCTTGTTGCCCAATATCAGTGCATGATTTCACTAACTCTCTTGTGGCTGAATGATCACATATCCTCACTGGAAAGCAAGGCCAGTACTGGGCAATTATAATTGGGTGGGCTGGTACAAATAGGCAAATGGGCAATCAGTGGAAGTGGACCCCCACACCCAATTCAGCTTTCCCAAAATTATTATTTACAAAATAAAATAAAAAAAAATCTTAATTTAAATAATACTGAACAGTGATAATGAAAACAACTTCAAAACATAAAACTCGAACTGTTTCTAACATCTGTGCCACAAACGAGGGTCGAACACAGGTTGCTCCAGTGAGAAGTAAGCACTCTAGTTCAGAGACCAACTCAGGACTGAGGAATCATTCATAGTTTTCATTTAATAGAGTCCACAAAACACAAAAGGTGGAAACTATCACTCCCAAAAAAACATAGAATCCAAAAGGCAAAATTCGCAAAAAAAACCAAAACAAATGAAGGGCAGGTAACAGAACAAATAACATTACAACAAAACAAAACAACAAAAGTCTTACAAACAGGGTGGAAAGACTTAAGAGAAGGCAGGAGATTCGAGACACACAAACTTAAGTTAGCCATAGCCTCTGATGTGCTAACAGCAGCATTACTACAGACACATGCAGCACTGGGCTTGCTTATAGGCTTAAAAAAACATACATCACACACGTCGTAACGGCAGTTGAATAAAGTGTAATAAAATGTAATGTCGGGTAAACGAGCATTAATTAGCTGCTGCACAAGAATCACAAACTGAGAAAAATAGACAAACTTTTAAAGAAGCCATAATTCACTTAAAAAAATTTTATTATTATTCTATCATTCTTAAATTCTGTATAGTTGCTTAAAGATAATGTCCATAGTGATAAGCGCTATAGAAATAAACTTCAACTTGTACAAACTGCAGTACAGGCTTTAACTTTAAAACTTGCTCCAATTTCCAATTTGTGCACGTTTAATGCTTGGAGGAGTAAACTTCTTCCAGCAAGAAGGGAATGTTTAACTGAACCATTTTTGCATTGCCAAAAGATTTGTTTTTACTTCATGTATTAATTTCTCCATAGTTTTAATAAACTTTTTAATGAGTTTACAGCCATGCTGCCTTGCCTTTATGATATAGTATTGTTGATGGCTTACTTTAAACTCCACTTTTACACTGCATTTGACTGGCGTGGAAATGTAAAAATTTGTCAAACGTTTTCAGTAGTGTCTCCAGATGTGTATTCTAATTAGAGATCACCCCTGGATTACCACCATTGCTTAGCTAACAAGTAAAATCTTACCCAGGAACCTTGGATTCAACAATGGTACTTCACTATCTTTAAGGATTAAAAGAATCTAAAAAGTCAAGATCCAAAAGTGTATTTACAGTATTTATCTGAACTTTTTTAAGCCTCTTTTTCCTTTCAAGGACTTCAGATTTAGTCTTTGATATCTTGTCTCTCCACGGCAACAGCTTGAAAGGAACTGTAGCCGCCGAGGCATGTAGGCTGTGAAATACAGTGCGCGCATTGTGGGTGTAATGAGCCCTCAAGGCTGAATAGTTTTTACACTTCAGTTCAGACTTTTATTCTAGATAGGTATTAAAGAGGTTGGTGTGGCTCTTGTTGAAGAGTAATTCAGTGGAGGTATAAATTTATCAGTAGCTCTAAGTCACAGGCAGCAAAGCCATACCTCTTGCTGGCGCCCTCTGGCTTCAGCTGGCCTATTAAAATAGTGCGAATTTAACTAGGCACAGGACGAGTGCTCGTCTATCCAAAACTGATGGATTAAATGTTGGTACAGCAAAAACATTATAAGTGAAATTTGGGACTGAGCACACCCAATATCTCTTTTTCTTGTGCGCATGTTTTATCTGTCTGCACTCTATCTCAATGCAGAATGTACTGTTTCTTTTGCAATCATCATAATCTTTCTCTTTCACTCTTTCTATCTTTGTTGCGGAAGGTTCAGAAGAGGGATCATTTGTTTTTAGGGTGTATTTGGAGTGAAGCTGTGTATCTCACAGATCACGGAGAACATCACTCAAGAGAAACAACAGTAGTAAACTAAGCATTCTTTAAGAGGGGGTTATATTTGAGTGTCATCGCACAGTACAAAATATCTTTTTTTCTTCTCCATGATCAGCCTGTAATGAATGATTATATATTTATACCATTAGAGATGCACTGGTCAGTATTTGAGCTGAACTCTTTGTTCTCACCTTCTATCCAAGACATGTACCCATATCTAAGCCTCTCAAAGTCTACAGTGGCAAGCTGACCAGATTTACACTCAGGAAGTTTCTCTTGCTTGGAAAAGCAGCTTTTATATGTTCTTTTGTTTTATTTCTTTAGAGATTGTTGTGTTTCCCCCCCTCCTGTTAGTATCCAGTAAGGAAGGCTGTTCAACTCTGAATTCTGCTATGTTAGCAGTTCTGAACAGTAACGATGTAGGCGTATTTATATCCAAACTGAGGTATACACAACCAAACCCATATATTTTTTATCTCAGGTATGCCATACACCTTCTTTAAAACATTTCTGCTAAATGAAGACCAACATTAAGAAACTGAGGAGGAGATTCTTCCCACAGGCAATTTAGGCCCTTAATCAGGGGAACACCAAGGACAGGAGACTACAACCTGGACTTATATACTGTACACAACACCCGCAACCTCACACACACACACACACACACACACACACACACACACACACACACAC
>JAAIIK010000080.1:2410744-2426743 GCA_014706435.1 Silurus glanis
CTCTCTCTCTCTCTCTCTCTCTCTCTCTCTCTCTCTCTCTCTCTCTCCCTCTTTCTCTTTCTTATCGGTTTTAAGTGGGAAAAATGTTAATGTAGCGTTAATTGTTAATGTAATGACCCACATAACAATCCGCATCACTGAACTCCATCCAAAATTTGGGAATTTACAGTTCAAATTTTATTTTATTTAAATCTGTATTTTATTATTTTGATATCCATGATTATGTGATTTTTTTTAAACAAATTATCAAAAATTGCTTTTTTTTTTTACAACCTTCTTTGCTTATATTTAGGGTGCCAATATGAGTGGCCAATATTAGTGCCACTACATATAGTATAAAAATGTCTGGACGTGTTATAAATGAGACATCAGTGCATTCATTGTGAGAAAAGCCCAGGAAGCAAATGTAAAATAAGCTGAACAAAAAAAGGGAAGGAAAAAAAAAAAAGGAATGTGTATTATTTGACGGCAGCCACCAGGGGGCAAAATGATTTCAGTGTCCTCGCCACGACGTATTTTTTAAACCAAAGAACTTCAGGTTAGAGCAAAGTTATTATTACTTCCAAACCCATACTGATATATCTCTGGATACATAATTATAACCTGTCTGCCTTCCTATTATTTTCCACCAAACATTTAAACCAGAAACACACAGATAAATGAATGTAACACTGATCTAATTGTTATGCCACAGCAGCTATGCATGATGTATACATAGGGGTGTTGCATAAATCTTTATTTTTTCCATGAAATGTTATATAAGCAGGGATAATGGACTATAAGAAGGCCAAATAAAGAACGGCAGATAGAGGTAAAACCATTGTATGGCCAATTGGTAGATGCAGTCTCCACAACCATGTATCAGTTTCATATATACCACAAGTCAGCACACTAAAAAAAAGTTCACTTATCCTGAAAGAGCCTGTGTTAAATACATTTCTGGATTATGTCTATTCCTCAACGGTCATGGTAAATTTACTATGCTTTTGTACTTTTGGAGCACAAAATATTTCAACCAGTGGACATGGAGACTGGCAGAGAAATCACTGAGTCTCACAAAGTGGTGAAAGCAAGATTGGTCTGCTCTTTAAATAATTTATGAGATACTATTTTTTTCAATTTATAAACTTATTGACTTCACGTTTATTCCCCTTGCGTATATTTTAGTCACCGTTTTTGAAACAGGAGGTCTGTTATTTTGTCACATGGCCGCCATGCAAGGAGCACTTCCAAAACCATTAGCATAAAGTGGTACAAGCTGGTACAAGTGAGCTATAAAAAGCCACCAACAAAACATGGAATGCTTTCTGGAGCAGAGGAATAAAGTATAAATAGACCTCTCAGCCTGCAACAAGCGAATACTTCATCAGAAATGTCTGGCGTTACATCATTGCATGTGTGTATGTGTGTGAGGGACTCTGGAGTTACCTAACTCACTCTCACTGAGCCAGCTCTTATGGTTTCTACTAATGTTCTGGGTTTAAAACCCAAGCATCCTAAAAGCATGTTATTTGATTTCCCTTTTCCCATGAATTTCACACTTAAAAAAAAAAAAATTATTGGAGTGAGATTTGCTCAAAAAAGTATGGAAACAATTTCCACACATAAAAGCTTAGTATGGTTTACATGGCACCAAGGATTATTCTAGCAGTTTTCTTTCAAACGATACTGTCGTTACATTTTTGGTCTTGCCTTGAAAGAAAAAGTTTTTATTTTTTAACTTTATGCAAGAAAGTTAAAGTGCACATCATTTAAAAGTTATTATTAATAATTAATCACCACTAACAATTCAAATGCCTTCAACCACATACAACACTGCAGTGGGGGAAATTCACTTATATCAGCCTTGATAATGTCGGAATTGACACAACCCAAAAATGACTACTAAAATTATGTGATTATGAATTATCTG
Organism: Silurus glanis; assembly: GCA_014706435.1. Classification (NCBI taxonomy): domain Eukaryota; kingdom Metazoa; phylum Chordata; class Actinopteri; order Siluriformes; family Siluridae; genus Silurus; species Silurus glanis. Next base: position 2,412,657 of record JAAIIK010000080.1, read on the forward strand.
AGAAACACAAAGGTTACCATACGTTTCACTGCAAAATGTTACAGTATTATTGTAAATAAGGTGATGCCATAGCCAGACTCCAAAAAAATCCTAATTGATAACTAATAATAACAGTTGAAAACACAATAGATTTTTCCTTATTAAAATACTCATTTAATTTATTACACTTAAATGAAAGAGTTTGTGAAGTAGTACAAATATTAACTTGTATAATCAATAACAATGTCTATGAACCACTGCATGTATTACTTAATAACAAAGAAAAGCATAAATAGCTAAGTTCTACCTACTAAACTTCATAAAACTATGTCTAAAAATTATTATTAAAGAGCATAAAGTGATAGTACACAGTTGAAGTAAGTGAGTACACACCTGTGCAATGCCACCTAAATGTTATTATGCGAACAATCAATAATTAATACAAAGGCTGTATTGAAAATTCAGGCCCCACAGTAGAAACTTGCCATTAAAGTAAATGGAGAAATGAGGGTACACTTGATTTTTCAGAACCTTTAAAATGTAAATAATTTTACATCATAAAAACAATAGACTTAAGTTCGAAAACACTTTAATACAGAATCATTTCTAATAAAGGTTAATTAGTAAAAGCAATCTAGAAAACATTATTAATAGTAAAGCAATTAAACAAATCGAAAAAGAATTGTCTGTAAAACTCTGTTTTTTTTTTCATATTTACTGTATCACTAAATATTTTGTTTAATATATTTTAAAATTAAAAGTCTGGTAAGGAATCATTTTATTGTGTGAGAAGTTCTAGGAATGCTAGCTACAGCTTGTTCCCTGTTTCACACATGTGCGTGTTTACATGTGTTGGAGTGCATGTGCGTGCTATGGGTGAGAAGACAGGAGGCTATAGTAGAAGTAAAGGCCAGCATCTGCTTTCATGGCGATGTACTGGGGCTGTTGGCTAGTGCATTGTGTACTGATGTTTATCGGCCATGAGGTCACCTCTTTTTCACGGCACAGTGAAAAAGATACATTTCAATGCGCTATTGGAAAATGGAATTGGAATTACAGGGTCTCATGGAAACCTGTGAAACGATAAGACTTTCTGCTTTCCTAAACCTTTTAATCTGACCCTAAATGACCGACAGATGTGATTATCAACACAGGTTTGGGTTTCAGTCATTTTGAACACAGATTACAATGAAAGATTACATGCTTCTGAAGTATTGTACTACTAATAGGTGAAGTTTCCATACACACCTCATGCGTCTCTTAATGCTGCGTACAAATTACTTTTATAAGGATCTGGCCAATTTGGCACTGTTTTGTGTAGTTTATGAGACTATTCCAGTCAGAACAGAACATGTAAATGTGAAAGTACAAAATCTTGAAAAAAAAAAAAAATAAATAAAAAAAAAAAAATAAATTCAGTATTAAAGTATTATTAAATTAAGGTGATGCCATAAACAGACTCTAACATTTCTAAAATGGTTCAGTAAAGAATAGTCATTACATTAATAACAATTAAAAGAAAGATGATAAAATAAGTACAAGAAATAACTTATCTTGTTTAATAATCAATCAAAAATAATAATCTATAAGCTGCTGATAATGATCAATGAATGTTATATCTATTAAAGCATAAAGCTTTATCTTTACTAACCTGCAATTATAAGAAACAAATATATGCTTTATTATCTATAAAGTTAAATTATTATTTATTATTTCTTAATCATCATTTTATCTGTGTAATGCTGCTTTGAGAGAATGTCTGTTGTTCAAACCAAAATACAAATCAAAATGAATTTAATATATCTACTAAACTGTGGTATATCAATTACGTCAAATGATTCATATTTTATCACCTCTTAATATCTGCATTATTTTGAAATGAATTCTGAGTAGAATATTTCTTTATATGAAGAATCAAAAACAAAGACTTTACATAGATTGGAAGCTTCAAGTATTAACCCAATAAATAATGCTTTAAAACCTGCACACAAATAAAAAAAGGGTAATTTAAACAAAATTATGTTCACGTTTGATTTCCAATTGCACGAACATGGATATAAAATAATCTATGAACACAGCTCAGTTTTAGATTTATAGGCTGCGTCTATCTTTTTGTTGCACCATAATTCGACATGAACAAGAATTGCCAGAGGATTAAAAAAAAATCTAATTGTGAGGTTTCAGAGAGTTAAAGAATGATACAGGAAGATCTGTGACCCATTAAACAAACAATCACGAGACATAGAACAGGCCAAAGTACCACTAATCAGAGCTGTGGTGCCCATACTCCTAATGTGACGCCATGGAGAGTGCACTGCTTGTAAGATCTAGCTCTGAAAAGCAGACAAGCAAGTGCTTCAGACTTGACACAGGGTTATTATTGGAAATCTGACTTTCTGTAATCTCAGACAGCGTGAAGGACATTGCATAACGTCAGCCTTTGTGAACCGCGCCCAAGAAAAAAAGCCCTTGCTTGATCTTCAGCACAAAACTGCAAGATTAAACTTTGCTTAAAGAACATAAAAAGAAGCCCGTTGTATATTGGGAGCACATTCTTCAGCTAGGTGAGAGCAATATAAATTTGTTTGGCTTAGATGTGGTCCAGCATGTTTGGCATGAACCTGATCACTACCACAGTGAACGAATAATCCTGACAGTGAAGCATGGTGGTGGGAGTGCTGGGGGAGATGACATTTATAGATGGCATTATGAATGTCTGTGGACATACTAAAATACTTTCTGACAAGATAACTCCCATTCTCCAGAAGTTTGGCAAGAGGAATATTCCAGTATGATAACAATTGAAAGCACACTGCCAAAATTGCTCATGAGTTTCGGAAAAAAAAAGGGAAATAAATGATGACCCTGCCGCCTGACTTGATTCAGAAACAATACCTTTGGAAGGATTTTAAAGAGAAATGTAGAGCCACACACCTCCTCCAGGAAAGAGCAGCTGAAAGATAAATCACCTCTGAAGAATGGCAGAACATGACAGAAATTTGGTAACACTAGTTTTCTGCATGCTGAGGAGGACCGAGTCTGTCATCAAAAGAAAAAGTGGACATACAAAGTATTGTAAAAGTAATGCAAGGTGTGCTGACTTCCAAATGGCAGGCCTGAATTTTTAAATATTGTAAATCTGAACAGTTCGTTTTCAATTATATAAGAATAAATAAAAAGATTTTACTATGTAAAATCTAGAAGTAATGCATTTACTGTAAGGTGTTATGATTTTGAATCACTTCAGGATTCTCACTTCTTTTGCATACTGTATTACAACAGCCTAATGTTACAGTAAAGTCTAATTAAAAATCTAATTATGTATATTAAACAGCAGCTATAATGACTAAAACTATATCTGCTAAATGAATGAAATATTTTGTTATTATTATTATAATATTTGTTAAAACTGTACAATGTAGACTTGATATTTGTAACTTCTCAGTTGCATATGAATGTGATTTTTGTATATAATCATTTAGATCAGTGTTCTGACTGTTCAATTAGCATGATCAGAAGGTAGAGTTGGGTGCAGGAGCTGTATACCTGGAACTATGGTTTGATTACTGACTGCATGAAACACATATGTAACTTGTAATCTTTTCTTTAAGAGTTTCCTTTTCTGTTTTCCAATTATACCGGTGCATATACTCGATCTCTAAGTGAAAATAGTTCCTCTTTCCTGGCCATCTGTAAGCTTATTGCATATAATTGCATATAATGTTGTATCACTGGAGCAGTGATATAACATGAGCAGCCGTTTGGTTACAGAGCTACAATTGCCTTTAAAGAAACTTATTTTTTCAGAGCATGACTTGCACAAGCAATAGCAAATGTAATGAGGTTGTTACCTTCAACTATTTAAACATAAATGAACCTAAAAGAAAAATGCATACAACTTTCTGATCAGAGCCCAATGCTGTTGAGCTCCCACTGCCACCTTTTCCCACAGTTTCATGCTTCTGTACATCAGTACTGACACACATATAAAGTGGACCAGATATTGATAGCTATTATACAGGGAAGTGGTAGCTCAGTGGGGAAAGACGTCTGATAGGAAAATCTTGACTTCAAATTGCAGAGCCTCAAGCTGCCACTGCTGGGCCCTTAAGAAAGGCTCACACCTGCTCAGTGTATCAATGAGATAACTGTAAATCTGAATAAGGACATCTGCCAAATTCTGTAAATGTAAATGTAAATGCTGTTTGTCATAGGACTTCTGGCTGATATTGTGTGAGTCAACTGTCATGTGAATAACAATCCATATCTTAATAATAAATGAGGTTTTTCCCCACATCTAAAAACAGAACTTGAGCCAGCTCTGAAAAATAAAATGATTCATCATTGCAGTATGACACTGTTAGTCTGTTGGCATTCAAAGACATTCCTAAAAAATATTATCATCTGTTTTATTTAGCAACAAAAAGAAATCAATGTCATTATGAAAAGCTTTGAGAACATTGTATTTTGTTTAACAAGCGGTGGCCCCTGGAAGACAAAAATCATAAATACAGGCATGAGACGAAATGTCTATGGTCGTCTTTATCTCTTATCTATCGTCTTTAATAAAAAGATTTGTACTATATGCTGACATTCTGTTAATAAAATGTATTGTCATTAAAGAAACTCCAGTCTTTCTGGTGCCCCAGGATTTGTAAGATAATTTTTTTTAGACTATTAGATCCAACATCCTGTGACTTATAATCAATTTGGAAAGAATCCCATATGCAATCCACACGTTTTAGAGAAAAAAGTTGACTTCAGTTTCAAAACAGCTAGCTTCAGATTACGTCTGACAAAATGAGCGACTATAACTTTAACAGAAAGTAAAAAAAAAAGGAACTTAGACTTAATGTGTAGAGTAATTTTTCGATTCAGTGCTTCACAATAAAATATTACAACCAAAAACTAAAAGTTTGACATTGACACAAAATGCCACTGACACAGATCTTCATTTCTAAGTTAACATTTAACATAGCATTTTTTTATTATTCATCTGCAAAAATGTTGGCATTACTTACATCTATGAGCAGAATTTTTAATAATAAGGACCAGATTCATGTCTCTTATTAGAGGTCACTGATATTACAAGCATAAGCATGTACTGCTTATAGCTTGAATTCGGCATTAAACATTAGGATGTCAGGGCCAGCAAGGCTTTTTCTGCAGGCCTAAACTCGGAATCACTGACTTACGTTTAATATATTTTTTCCCATGAAGATGAAATAATTATTTCCAATAGTCCATTCAGGTGCTCTGTTGCAGCGTCACGGAAAGTAAGTTTTAATCAGAGTTTCTATCCAATCAAATTTTAGCCATTACATTACGTATTTCCATAAGGCCGGCAGGAAATAAACAGTGCAATCTCTTAGATTTAAATCTATGCTGCTTCATGCTGTTACTTTAAGATGAAAGTGATTTGGTTGCAGATACACTTACAAGGACATTTACAAGTCTTTTCAAGGAAAGCTGGATATTGTGAAAAGGTCAGCCGAAACAGTTCAAAACAGTTGTTAAGCTTTTTCATGAACGATTTATACTTTTGCATTTAAAATTTGTACAAAACACAGAATTTGCATTCATTTGAAATCCCCAGGAAAACAATATTATACCAAGAAAATGCACAAAAAACTAGAGGTAAGATTTTCTGAGGTTAATATTGATGCTTCTGCTAGAGATGATGTACAGAATGTGGGTGATGCAGCTGTGGCTGCAGTGAAAGAAGACTTGTTAAATTGTGTTCATTGCAGGGCTGAAACAATTCCTCTAGTAACTTGAGTAATTCGAAAAAAAAAAAATAATAATTGAGGCAAATAAAAAAATAAAAAAACTACACATAGAGCATTGTGTTCCCCACAGACCATTATTACCCGTTAAACTCTGGAGCACTGCGGACAGGTAACACAGAGGACGCCGCAGAATGAAAAAATTAAGGAAGAGGGAGAAAAGAGTGAGGGACGAGGAGAAGATTCACATGGAGCCTGTTTTCGCCTCAGGTTTGCCTAATTTTACATTTTTTTCTCACAATTCCCACTTTATTTCTGGCAATTCCGAGTTATTTTCGTGCAATTCTGCCATTTTATTCCTTGAAATTGCGACTTTATTTCTCGCAGTTCCACAGCGTCACCCCTCTATAGTGCTAAAAAGCTTTAAACATTTAAACATAATGTCTAACAATCAGCTCTGGAGGAGACGGAACAAGACAGATGAAGCAGAGGTGGTCTCGTTCACACATAAACAGCTTCAAACTTAAGGCCGACAACAATTGCGAGAAAAAAACTCGGAACTGCAAGAAAACTTTTTTTTTTTATGTGGTGGAAACTGGCTTCCATAAATTCAGGCCAAAGAAAATAACAGAATGTTTCCAAAGTTTGGGAACATTTCAAAACTAAATCATAAACCATACAGTGCATTAAATTTTTTTTTTTTGAGTAATCTGAAATAAATGTTTATATTTGTATTAATTATTTTTAAATTATGTATTTGCATTTTAATGTAATATGCTAATTAAATGTACTAATTGGGTTCACAGATATTCTTATATGTAATTTTTTAAATAAAATGTACATTTTTCTAAAAAGGAAACAAATTACTTGTTCATTCTATTCATTTATTTATTTAAAATTTTATTAAATCAATTAAATTAAATTCACTTTTATTTGTATAGTGCTTTTAGCAATGAACATTGTCCCAGAGCAGATAGGTAGAAGTAAATAGATTACAAATACAAGGAAAAACTCCCTAAGATGGTGTGAGAAAGAACCTTCAAAGGAACCAGACTCAGAAAGGAAACCTATTCTCATCCGAGTATCATTCAATGTCTATTCATTATAGTTCCATCATTGTTGAGGTTATCAGCTTTTCATTGATGGTTATCTGAATGCAAAAACTGTTAATGGCAACTTGCTAATATTAATTACAGTCCAAATTCATTTTCATGGTTCTTAAGCCTTACCCTGCTCAGGAACTTAATGGATCATGACATTAAGTTGAACCATGGTGACTTTAATTTGAATATAATACAGGAAACATTTACTTTTAGCCCACATCTCTTGAGCAAGCTTGATCTTTGGCCCTTCACAGTAAAAGTTTTATGCACCTTTGATCTAAAAGTTTTTTGACTAAAGCAAGTGAGTACAACATTACAATTGTCCAAGCAAGATAGCACTAATGCATTAATAATCCTCTCTGTGACTTGAAGGACAAAGCATGACTAATTTAAGCAATACTTCTTAACTAGGTAAAAAAAAAAACAAGACATATTATTTTTTTAGATGCATTGAAAAGTTACACTGAGACTGCTTAAGTTTGAAGGAAATAGACCAGGAGTTACATCAAAACAAGTAAATGCACAATCAAGAGTTAACTAAAGATTCACTCATTAGCTAGTCCTTAGGACAAGTGAAAGTTGAGTGAACTTTATGTTACATAAAATGAGCACATACAGATGCAAATGCAGGAAGCTCAGTCTTTAATGTAAGATATGCGAACAAATTCTAAACAAGAGGTGGAATCAAAGTCAATTTCAGAACAGGGTCAGGCGATCAGCAAACAGGATACACTTGTCTTGAGACAACAATGAGAAACAAAACAAGTCAAGATCAAAAAGCCAATCACAATATAAACAGGCTAAATATTATCAGGGGTACAAAGACAAGAACTGTGCTTATACTCTGCAATGTTATGAACAAATGAACGTTTTTTTAAAGGGCACTGTGTGAAATGAGAATACTGGAGCGAACATAAGCGTTTAAATGCCACAGTGCTTGCTGGAGTCGAAATGAATGCTGTGAGGGAAATAAACAAAAGAGTATTTGAATTCCTTCACAGGAGTTGATTATTTAGCCATATGATTATATCGCTCTTGAACAAGATTGCACAGATTGTAGCACCACCTTGACATGAAGATATCTCCTCATATCAGTCAAAGTCAATTTAAGTCAAATATATTATTACAATATGGTTCACATGTTGTAATTTCTCTTGAAATGTTGAACTGCGAGATGAATTTGTGTTATGTTTGCTGGAGTGTTGTATAACAGCTTTACCCAGAACTTTAGTTTGCTTGGTTCCATCAGTGTTTTCACATACCTGCACGTTCCTCATTCCATCAAATAATTTATTTGATTTGTGAGCCTACATGTCCACAAAACAACTTGGAATAAAAAAAAAAGAATACCGCAACCATAAACTCGACTTGTCCCAGGTGCCCATGATAGCGATTTGTCCACCCTTGACTATAATTCCCACTGCATTAATCCTCCTTTATCCATAGATTTCAATTGTAGCATGGTGTAAAAATCTTACTATAATTGTCCACAACAAGGCATGGGCCGAGATTCTATTACCTATGTCAATATTATTCTCACTGCTATTGGCAGTAGGGAAGCACTTATAAAATAAGACAGGTGGTCAGATGTTACAGCGTTCACATTTTTCCTTCTGCTCTCCATCTCTACTCTCCAAAAGCTGCACATCTGATGCCAATTGCAATATGTTACCATTATGGCATTGACAGAAGTGTCTACTTCTGTAATTGCTCCGTGATTGCAGAGCAGTGCAGTGGCAAGAACATAGTTATTAGTGAGCCCCAAATCAGGACTGAACACTCTGTTACTTGTTGCCTTTCTAACAAAAGACACATTGTGTTAACCACACTGTAACTATAAACTTGGCTTCGAGCTTCGATTTCATAATTCACCTGTTGACGTCGATGATCAGATAGGTACACGCCAAACTAAATGGCCGTGTTCCAGACCAGTCGCTTAAACACACACACACACATACACAGAGGGCCAGAAGAGTTGTGAATCCCTCGACTATACCAAGTTGCATAAATTATGCATTAAAACTGGTGAGGTATGCCATCCTGAAATGTGTTAAATACCTGAGGAGGGGGTGTCCAACATGCTCATTTTACTACACTTATCTCTTAATTTTACAGTTGGCCTACTATTTTTAGCAGTGGTTAAATATATGCTGGAATTTGGACTTCACATTCCCTAACCGCATGCATGTGGGAAATCAAGTCTTATTACTGCAATTCAGGCCTGGAATAAGAACGACGAAAAGGCGAGCTTGGGGAATGGCGGTAAGAGAAAAAAAAGGCAGCACAGTCAGACCGCTGCACATCTTAGTTGTCATTCCACGTGCTACGGGTTTTGTGAGCATATTCAGAGTGGCAGTATGCTCAGCAGGAGGCCCAAAGTGCTGGTATGCTGCCCTGTGCTGTATTGTCTGCTGAATGCCAGCCATTTTCAAAATGAGGACCTGCTGTGTTTGTCGCAAAGTCCATTTTCTACTGTCGTCATCTATCATCCAAACATATATACTGTATACAATGTCAATTTTTGCAGATACATGCGTTACAACATACGAGACAGCAAAGAAGCTTATATGCGCTGTGTGTACAGTCAAGTGCAACTAAAGTTCAACATGTGGACCATTTGCTTTGAGTCCACGCTTAATGACGTTGCTCTGGGTTCAATAAATCACATCTATTTTCCAATTTTGAGCTGCAGATTTCTGATGGGAGCGAGCTTTCCGTGAGCTCCTCTGCACGACAGGCCTGCGTGGGACAAACGAGCCATTCTTTGTGGTCCGTACTCTCTCGCCTTACTCAAGCACATGTGTTACATTCAAGGGGAAAAAAGAAGGAACAATTCTGCTGACTTCCAATCCAGACAAGGACAATTAAAGCGACACGCAGATGAACAGCCTGTTTGCTTTGTCCAGACAGTCAAGAGGCTTATAGCACGAGTTTAACATCATGCTGTGGCATCTCAACTCATCTAAAGTAAGTCATTAATGTTTATCACGGGAACTATTTTAAGCCTATCAGATACTAATTGGCCTCAGCATCTGAGACTCATCTGAGGCAACTAAAAGGCAACAACAGCATATGTACACAATTTCCTCACAAGTGAATAAACAAAAACAAGGACAACTTGGAAAATGTTACAAACTTCTATCATCTCCTTCTGCATAAACCAGAATCAGTACATCTGTTCCATTTGAGCATAGCTGTGAATTATGATCAACACAAAAAAAGGCACATTTTATTAAATGGGAAATGCATTACTTCAAATTTCTGACAAAATGCAGCATCCACTGGCTCTAAAATTTCTAAGGTAAGATTGAATTAAGTAATGTTAGAGAAAATAATATTATTCAGGATTATGGGATATAAAAAAATGGCTTCAAAAATCATCCAGAAAAAGCTTCTAATTCTACACATTCTCTAAGCATCCAATCTAGACACGACTCTATGCTTACCACTACCTTTCTCTGAATATAGACCAGGTAAACTGTATTTCTATATGCCAAGTCTACTCACAAAGTAGAAAACGGTAAACAGGACATGAAATTCAGCTTATCTTTTCGCTTTCATTATCTTTTTCAAAAGCAGATTTCATATAATTTTATTTTCATCCTGATAATCTCGTTCCATATGAGAAAATGGATGACCTGAGTTTTATTCCAGCCCTCATTCCACTACAAATCTAATAAGAACATGTTCTGTATTCTGGATTGATGGAATGTAACTTTGATCCAATAGGTTTTTTTTTTTTTCCAATTTACTCCTGATCCTTGAAAATGCAGTTCCATCACTCAAATGCTTTAACAGACCTCCTCCAACATGACCCAACATTGTAATTTCAATTTGCTAGTTTCAATCATTGCACAAAGTGCATGTATTTTAAGTAAAGTCTTATTATTTTTAACACACTAATTGCAAGGCAAATTCCCTTAATTGTAATTCCAGACTGTGAAATAAACAAGGCTGAAAAATGTAACTGACAATTATGGTTTTCAAAGGCCTGATGTGGGATTTGTCATGCTTTTGCCAAGTCTGTTTTCATGTTTCAGTTTCAAGTTTCTGCCAGACATAAGCTCCCTAGATCATTCATCAGGACGCAGCCCTTAATGAATAAGAGTCTGAAAGATTTGCTGAGTTAGAAGATGTGTGCATGGTGTTTATTCATTCCCCAACACTACATTCCATATGAACTGCCCTTCATAATAAATCAGCAGCTTGATGAATTATCCTTAAAAAAAAAAAAAAACAACTGGCTGATGCTGTCACCATTCATCTTGTTCCCAGTCCTACGACCTTGCTCTGTCATGATGGAGCAGTCTCAGAACATGCTGAAAAGCCTCCCTGTATATCTGTCCTAAAATGTGCCAACCAGCACATAATCACCAACTGATGATGCAGCAAGTTTTCTGTAATACATTTAAACACTGGAATGTTTGATATTCTATGGAGAAAAGGGGCATGAATAATGGAGCAATGTGTATGTTAGAGAGAGCGAGAACCTTCACTTTATGGCCTTTGATCAACTGAACAGACCCTGACTGACTCAAATATTATTATTTATAATTATTGTCAGTTTGAAATTTTGCTAAATATTTATGTTTGCTTTAAAAAAAGAGAGGCTTTTAGTTGTAACTTACACATAACATCATGGTAAAACTCTTTCTTCACATTTCCTAGCTTGTTATAAAGCTGAGGTAAAAGCACAATGTACAGCATCCCTGGAGCAGAGATGGTTAATGGCCTTGGTCAAAGGCCCAGCAGTGGCAGCTTGGTGGTGCTTGAACCTCTAACATTCTGATCAGTAACCCTGCGTATTAACCATTTAGGTATCACTTGCCCTTATGATGCATGCTTTAGTCTTTTGCGCTATCCAACTCTCTTATCTCCTCCTCTGCTCTTATTGATCAGACTTCAAAACTTCAACTGTAATACTAATATTACCATCAACACCAATATATTGTTTACTGGCTGATTACTAAGTCTTTGTGCACCTGCTTCTTAACTGCATGGAATTCTGGGATTTTGAGTCCAACATGGAGATGGATTTTGAGTCCAACATGGAGATGGATTTCTTTCTAAGACTGCATTGAATGTCACTGGAAAATACAGAGCAGGAAAATGAGCTATGCTTTTTTTTCAGAACTAATAAAAAAAAATGTTATTTACATGCTACTGTTATCCCTGATGTGAGATTGTTTTGTGTGTGTTAAAAAAAATCCTCCTATTAAACAACACTGTAACTGTACTAGCTGTCACATGACTACCAAATTCTCACAGACATAACATAAATACAGCATCACCCTAAAAAACCTAGTACTAGAATAATTAAATACATCACACTACAACTAGACTTTGAGCCTGGAATCATGACCCAAGAATCAAGTTCCTGGCCAGGAAACTGAACTGACCGAAATATATGTGGGATAGCAATGCACAACACACAAACACTAACATGCAAGCATACACACACTTGGGAATGGTTTGGATAGCGCGTTATATCATACTAAGATTAGCTTAGTGATGACAGTCTCATTCATTTGACATAACATCCATGAGCTGCGCTGGATTTGAATGCTTACAATTTCAAACACTGTGACCAATTCCTCTTCATCTGATATCTCAGAATTCCAATCCATGAATGACTCACAAACAAACTGTGTATTATGTAGCGTCTGGATGGCCTGACCTGTGTTCCACTCTTCATACTTGAATGCCCATGATATTGAGTAATCGGTTTGTTATGTAAACTGTAGAATTCTTGTTATGACTGAGAGAGATTCCATTAGCCTTCAGAAAGTCATAAAGCCTCTAAATCTGTCCCACTAAACCCATTTTCGAATACTTAAATGGGTTTAGTGGGACAGGTTTAGCGGCTTCATACATTTTTTCCGTTATGTTGAAATATTTGTGTTAATAGATGTTTTTAGTCATTCTGGTGCTAATGTTTTTTTTTTTATGCTGTATTTCTATTTTTCATGTGAGAAATGTGTGATGTCATATTCGTGTGCTAGTGAATAGCCTTGAATTTGGAGGTATGCTTGTGACGTATCTGTGTCTTTACTTGGTGTGCCCGCAGGTCCAGACTCCTGCATACCTAGGCTGCCCTGGGTGCCACTGCATGCCAGTGCTCCAAACGGGGCTGGCATTCTGCCAGTGTTGGGCTTGGCCAGATGCGTCGAATGCTTTCGAACCTGGCAGTACACTCGCGATTTTCGAGTGTGTTGGCTAACAGTCGGCGGGCCTGTCACACCGAGCACTGATGATTTAGGAGCCCAAATTAGGTTTTACACTGTGCTCCATTTGTTCCACTGTGTTTATGGATCATTAGCAGCTGCTATTCCCACTTCTGCAGGAGCTAGGAGCCTGATTAACTGACTAACTCACAGAGGAATTAGGACTGATAAAGGAACAGCATCCTTCTACCTGCTGCATTCCAACTGATGAGAAGTATAAAGGAATCAGTTGAACTGGTCTGCACGTAAGCCTCCTCATTGGCAGACTGTAAGACCAATAACAGATGACATACACAGCAAAGATGTTTACTGTATAATATAAATAAACTGGCAAATGTATTTATTAATATTAACATGAATACTATTAACTTAAAGAATCACATGACTACAACAGTTTCTTGAGTGCCAGCAGATTCACCAGTGATTTTCGTAAAAAAAAATATATATAATACAAAAAGTATAAAAATTAATCCAAATTAACTTCCCTATGTTTTCCACATTTGCTAAAGCAAGCTAGTAAACCAAGTTCAATTAAACCAATAAAATATAACATTTCCACACAGCTCTATCCCTGTGATTTCATAAAAACAACAAATATTATTATTAGTAGTAGAAGTAGTAGTAATAGCAATAGTAGTAGTAGTAGCAGTAGTATTAGCTTGTAGTAGTAGTAGTAGAAGTAGTAGTAGTAGTTGTAGTAGTAGTAGTAGTAGTAGTAGTAGCATTAGTGGTAGTAGTAGGAGTAGGAGTAGCAGCAGTAGCAGTAGTAGTAACAGTAGCAGTAGTAGTAGCAGTAGCAGTAATAGTAGCAGTAGTAGTAGTAGCAGAAGTTGCAGTAGTAGTAACAGTAGAGGTAGTAGTAGTAGTAGTAGCAGTAGTATTAGTAGTAGCAGTAGCAGCAGTAGTAGTAGTAGCAGTAGCATTAGTAGTAGTAGTAGTAGTAGCAGTAGTAGTAGTAGTATTAGCAGTAGCATTAGTAGTAGTAGTAGTAGCAGTAGTAGTAGTAGTAGCAGTAGTATCATTAGTATTTGTAGTAGCAGTAGTAGTAGTAGTAG
>JAAIIK010000080.1:2427832-2444435 GCA_014706435.1 Silurus glanis
GGTCGCAAAGTTCAAGGGGGCCGAATACTTTCGCAAGGCACTGTATTAGTAGAAGGTATAGAAGGAGTGGTAGCAACCGTAGTAACAGTATCAGTAGTAAGGTATTAATAATAGAAATAACAGTAGCAGCAGTTGGAGTAGTAGCAATAGTAATAACAGAAGAAGTAGTACAGCAGTAATAAGAGTAGTAGAAGATAGTAGTAGAATTTAAAATAAATAAATAAATATATAATAATAAATAAACATTTTTATAAATAATCATTTTATTCACTTGTTCAAATACACTTTTCTGGTTGCAGTGGATCTGTAGTCTCCCTTGAGACACAAGCTGTGAGGCAGGAATACACCTCAGATGGGATGCAGTCTATCCAAGAACACCAGTCACACACATTCACACCTACAGGCAATTTAGCACCGCTAATCAAATTGCTGGCATGTTTTTGAGAAGTGTGAGGAAACTGGAGAACCCAAATGAAACCCACTCACACACAGGGGAACACAGACAAGTTGAGGAGGCTAAGACTGAGGAGCTAAGAGGAGGCTATATATTTGCTAATTGTATTTAATAAAAGGAAGCTTATATATAATAGAGAAACTGGTAATGTCAGTGGGACTTTACTAAATGAACACAAAGGTTTTGTTTTAAATGACAACGTACAGAAAATGTTTGATTAATTCCAGAAAATCTCCAAAACTTTGAGCATGTAAAACAAATGAAACTAAATAAAATAAAGTAATTTCAATAGCTCCAAAGTGCATCAGCTCAGGACTGTAATCAAATTTAAATCCAAATAACATTTGATCCAGCACATGCTTTTACTTTGCAGCTTTTTCTTTTTGTCGGTCACTGATGGTCACTTGCACATAATGAAGCCTCAAGATACTGAACCCCAGTTATGAAATGGTAATTTGTTAATGGAATGTAGCCTGTTTTTATCACACATCTAATTTGTAATTTTGATCTGTCAAGTAAATAAAATAATGGCAAGGCTTTCCGATGGTTTGAAGGAAAGGTAACTAAGCACTCATATGGTATGATAGGCTTATGTAAATCTACTCTTAATCTCTGATTCTAAATTTGTCCTCACCAAAATTCTCTGTGCAGAACAAATTAATTACTTAACCACTTTTTAAAATTATTATTAAATTAGTATTATGGCTTAGTTTTAATTCATTTCTCAAATAATTTTACAATATTTTTGTCTCCACTTTTGGTTTCAGATGACATTCTAAAGTGTTTTGCATCATCTAAAATTACATTTCAGCAAATTATATTGTGGTTATAACAAACTTTGACACTGACACTAGACATATTGCTGCTTGCTCAAGCTTGATATCATTAAGCACCCGATACGTGCTCAAGTATACTTATGTATGAGCTGTGAATAAAAATTTATTCAGTTTCTGCATTTATTTCTCCTGAAGCATAATTCAATTCACTTGAATTTGGTTTGGGAAAAGAAAAGAAAAATACAATATGTTTTTGCTTAGTTTTTCTAGACATATATTTACAATTTAATACATATTATTAAATATATATAATATGTAAAAAATAAATAAATAAATAAATAAATAAATAAATAAATATATTTGGAGGACAAATAGACCACTAAAGCCATAACAATTTACTAGACTTTCCAAAAGATAAAGATGGGATATAAACTCTGGCAAATTTCCCTGCCAGTGGTTTTAAATGGGATAAAAAAAAAAATAATAGAAAGCTAGGTTTTGCAGTAAGTTTGACAGATTTGTTCCAGACAAGGCAAACTTTATTCTCATATTTTTTAATGAGAACACTGATCTGCATAAGCCAGAGGGGCCTGGCTCTCCGCAGGACTCCTACGTTCCAGCCACTGTTTTCCCATCTTCCCTTCAGCTGAATCATTAGCAATGCCCTCCACTACTTTGGATTTCTCATGAAAAATAAAAAGGATACTCAAATGAGTCGAGTGGGTTGAGATGAAGAAATGATCAAATGCTCTGAGAGAAGAAGCTATTTGTGGGTGTAAAGGAGAAAAACGATCTACACATACCACATAATATATACTGTACATACGCTACGAGTAATAACATATAGGGAATAATGGTGCTGAATCAATAATAATTGACGCACAGTGTGTGTATACATAACGAGAGAGAAACTTTGAACTGCGAATAATAAAGCTATTACAGTGTTTTGAATAATGATTGTAAGGTGTAGTGAACTGGGCAAAGGCATATTTTGAGATCAAGATATCTGAAAGCAAAAAGCTTTCTATTATGTTTTGTTAGTTTGCATTGGCAGCTAGGTTTCGAGCCCCTTTCGTTCTTTTGACAAATTAACTTTTTCTCAACTCTACAGTTTTCCAAACAATTAAACATCCTTCACTGGTACAGCATTACTGAATTACATCATCCAACACAAAGGAATGTGAGGTTGGAAGAATATGCTTTCTGGTTTGAGAGTGCTTATTTTCACAGTATATACTCTTATATCTGTTCTCTGTCCTTCCTGTCTCTTTCATATATATATGCTCTCTAATAATTCTTTGCATTATCATAGAGCAGTAAATTCTGATTTCTTTCCAGCAAAAGCTCTCTGCTTTGCTTGCACTGTCATTAACTACTCAGTCAAATCCACACTTGGCCTGTTTCTGTGCTCAGTGCACAAGCTGAGTTGGAATCAGCCACTATCTTTTGGGCACAGAGCTGTAAAGCAGCTTCCAGCCAGCCATTTCACCACACATGAGCTGAGCTCTGGAGCCAGGGGTTGGTCCTGCAGTCAGCAAAACGCAACCATTAATATCAACTTTGGTTTCAATGTAAAGTAAGGAATGCAGGCTGTCCATATGCATAAAACCCCAGTGGAAAGTGAGGAGCAGCTGCAGGAGGATTATGCCTTTGACATACTTACACACCCTTCATGCAAAACCATTTTGACAGGAAAAAACAAGACATTCCACAGGGATTTGGGTTCGATCTGTCTTCATTGTCAATCCTGGGGTTTTAACCATTTTCGTTGACTTGAAGGACGATGCTCCAAGCTTTGGAAGGAGTTGTAGGCTTTTCATCAGTCCTTCGACAGAGACTTACATTAACATTTTTAATTTTGTGGCATTTGGCAGACGCCTCTTCTTATCCAGAGCGATTTACAGAAGTGCTTTGTTGTCTACTTGGAAAACAAATCCCTGAGCTAGTGCAGATCTGCGCTGGACTAAAGATGCCAAACAAGTAAAGCCATTGCCATACATAAGAGTCAGTGCTGATACACATAGTAGGCTAATACACAGATTACAAGTGCCTTTTTGTTTCTTTTTTATTGTCAAGTAGTGCACAAGTACCAATGATTAAAAAAAAAAATAATAAAAAAAAAAGATTTTCGTACACTTTGTAGGATACATTTATTAGTAAGCTAAACCAAATAAAAATATTGTATTTATATTTTTTTCTGAAAAACTAAAAGATATTAAATCCAGCATTTGCAATATTTTCATTAAATATTCATTTTCCACCAAACTCCAATAAAGGTCAAGTGCACAGAGAGCAAAATGAACACCGAAAGGAAAGGCGCAACTGGAAGTTAGTCTAAGTGACTTATATATAAAACCACCCAAAAAGCTAAAAATCTAGAGACAAGTTATAGAAAGTGTTTATGTGAATTAAATTAGGTAACAAGAAAATAGAGCACAAAAAATGATTTACACTACACCCTATAAATGTGATCATGCAGATCATGATATATAGGAGATTTAAGATGGAAGCACAATAATAAAATAGTGATAAAAAATAAATTATTAAAATAAAGCTCCTTTGTCAAGACATGACAAAGAAAAAAACAAAAAAGACAACACCTTGCACTTAAATAGGGGGTGCTAGTTATGTGAAACAATTTACAAGTGATCAAGACATGAAACAGGGCAGGGTGGATAGTCTAGGATATTTCCAAGAGTAACTTTTAAATAAAATCATTTTATTTAAAGTGTAAGGTGTCTCAAATAATGGGTTAAAAGTGTTAAAAATATATTATGGCAAACAAAACTGATTTTAAGTGTGCTTTTATTCTTCTGAAAAAAATTCCCTCAAAATGTGACCTTATGTGGCATTATAGTTTTCATTTTCTTAATATATGGGATTTGTATAGGCACTGCTTTTGCTTTCTCTTATTTATTTTTATTTATTTTTTTATTCAGACCAATAACGTTTTTACAAAATGTTCTCGGCGATAGTCCCTGACTTAGTGAATTACACTAAGTGGTACACATTGGCTATTTAAACTTGACAGTATAATCCATTTATATAAAAGTGCAGCACTACAGGCAAATGATCTAATTTGAAGTCGGTCAAGTTCATGTTTATATAAGTTAGCCTAATACAAAGAACGCCAGAGACATGAGATTTTCTTGTGAAATTTGGAGTTTCATTGATTGGGGTTTGCATGAATACCATATTTCCTGTGTAAATGCTTATACAAGAGACTTAAGAATAAATCTGTTTATATTCATCCTGACAAGCGAGGCCTAGTGTCTCTAAATGGATGGAACCATTAAATGTGAAGGAAAAGGTTAGCCCAGGCATTGTGGTTGGTTGTGATACCTCACTGACAGTGAGAATGAGTGCAGGCTAACCATTAACCAACCCTGAACTATGCAAATTTTACAAGCAGTGCTGTGTTGAGGGCATCAGTTATAAGATTTATAGAGTAAGCCTTGTTAAAATGCTGCACTGTTGGAGGAGAGTGTCAAAAATCATAAAAGAAATGACTAGGCATGGTAAATCAGTATTGCTGTTGCATTCTTGTTATGTATCTGGATGGATTTTTTTAACTTCTTGCATCTCTCTCTCTCTCTCTCTCTCTCTCTCTCTCTCACACTGTCTTGTCATCATGACTTCATGCGTCACCATTAACTTAATACTCTATGATTTGGGGCTTTGTATTTTTGTTGGTATATTTAAGATTTATACTCTTTTAGTGTTTGGTCAGCTTGTATAATTTCCTAGATGTCAGATATCATATATTTGTGCTCTGTAATTATCCGATAATTGTAATCACAGTGACTGCCTGGAAACAGTGGGGTTGAGTGCCATTTATTTTGTGATCATGCAATCATTTTCTGTTTTTGGTTAGGCAGGACGGAGGTGTACACTTTTATATATTTTTTTACTTTTGTATGTTTTGTTCGAACTAGTGCGGGGGTGGGGGGGGCGTGGAATTTTAGTTGATAGAATTGTATCTGTTGTTTTTTTCTTCTAGATGGAGGCTTCTTCACTGTTCAGATACATAAGTTGCAAAGTAATGAGTCCTAGTGTTGGTCTCTTTTATTTATGTTGCAGCCACATAAAAAGTGATTTTTGGTTGCAAACGGCTGCATGCAGACCTAACAAAGTATTTCACCAGATCAAGCCGCTTAAAAAATAATTAAGTTAATCTAATTTTTAAACCAATTCGGCTCCATTATCCATATCCTCTTTTTCTATTCATCCAGTCATATACATACATTTATGCAAATGATATAGCTAAATGCACACAGAAGGGCAGAGAGAGCTAAAAAATGTCAGAAAGTGAGGTTCTGACAGAGAGAAAGTTTAAAAAAAAAAAAAAAACGAATGGATAGAGGCATATGAATATTCCACCCATTTCAAATTCAAAACATCTGTGTCTAAGTAGAGGTGTTCATCGGGACAAAAAGTTACAGGAGCAGGCAGTTTCTACTGTAATACAGCCAGTCAAGGCTATGTTCTGCCACAAGATGCATTTACCACATGCATTTGTTCATCTTCAATAAATATTTTGGTTTGAATTATATGTTCATATTTTACAGTTGTCAGCAGTAGTGAATTATTTGTATTTCCTTACTGTACTTAAGCTTTTACAAGTATCTGTACTGTATTAGAATATTGACATTTTGTGAACTTTTACTTCACTGCATTTTTAATGTGTAAAAAAAAACATTAGCTTTAAAATGACTACATATGTACGTGATTAAGGGTCTGATCGTGTGTCTGTAACAATAGAAATAAAAACCCATAAAAAGTTGTGTTGTGCAGGAGAATTCGGGAACTCGAGCTGCGTTGCAACAATTTTGGGAACGCCTTGCGTTGTTCATGCTCTGAACCACATGTGAAATCTGGCCAATAGGCGCCACGGCGAGTTCCCGAATGGGGAGCTGATCTATTTTAACTATATTTTGAGCAATTCAGTGTTCCATTCACCCGCCACGGGCGACGTCGCGACAACCAGGAGCTACAAAATGGCTGTGCGGTGGTAGCGACATTAGCTTCTGCTTCTTCAGGTAAGCCCTTTGTGTGTGAGATTCTGTGCAAGCATGGCTAGCAAAAATACCGGTGTGTGTTCATCTTTGCCCCCGTTTCATTACGGGGAAGGATACGCATCAGTGCGCTGTTTGTTTGGGAGTGGAGCATGCTCAATCGGCTCTCAAGGAAGAGAGAGTGCTCTCCCTCGTGTGTCCGGTCCTGCTCTTGCCAAGGCAAAGCGGCGCCGGCATTCGTGGGCTCGCAGGCCGATCTGGCAGAAGGCATGGAGTCGATCATCTGTTCTCTCGGGGAAGCACACCCGGTGGCTGCTTCTTCTCCTGATGTGAGCAGTGTGGTGCTCCACATTTCTCCCTCCGAGGAGGAAGAGATGATGGACGCTAGCGAGCCCGCGGACTCCTCACAGCCTGTGCTGCATGAGAAGCTCCTTGAGGTCGTGATGTGGGCCGTGTCCAAGCTTGAGCTAGCTTGGCCGGTCAAAAAGCGGAAGCAGCGCGCACCCAGTAACCTGAGCGCTTCCTGCGCCCCGTGTCACAGCCTCAACGCCGGGGCCTACCGTTCTTCCCCGACCTGCACACCGAGGTGTCCAGGTTCTGGGAGACCCCGTATGTGGCGCGTTCTTTTCCCCAATGAACCTCGCTGTATGTGAATGGAGTTGGGGCTAAAGAGTGCGGCTACGGGGCGATGCCCTTGGGGCCACCAAAGACATGGCGTGGGCCGTTGGTCGGTCCATGTCAGCGCTAGTAGCCACAGAAAGGCATCTGTGGCTCACCCTGTCAGATCTCCCTGACAGGGATTGGACTGTGCTGCTGAACGCTCCAATGGCTTCTCCTGGCTTGTTCGGCGACGCTGTAGCGGCGGTCGTCGACAAGTGTCAGGAGACTAAAAAGCAACCGCAGCGTTCCAGCAGTACCTCCCTCACTGCTCCCATGGGGCTGCTCCGCAGCAGCCTCAGCCTGGTACGTCCAGGCACCGTGAAGCCCAGAAGCCCAAGAAGGAGCCGGGAAACCTGAGGGTCGTCCTCGCTTCTAATAAACGGGCCGTGGCGACTTACTTCTAGGAGTGCGGTGTACACCTCGTTCAACAGTGCATGTCCCTCCGCAGCAGAGACTTTTAGCTAGCGTGCTTGAGCAATAGGAAACGGTCCAGCAATCTGACAGGCTGTGGTTTTGTTGACTTGTTTTCATTAGAGGCTGTTCAAGTGCAGGTTTTTTAAAGCCCATATCCTCCGTGGATGTGTGTTAACAATTGAAATTTGGTGATGTCCAAATTGTCATCTGTTCAGCTGAAAATAATTTTCTCAGTGACACAAAATATACTGACTGTCTAAAATTCCAGTTCATGATCAGTACAGATGAACAGAAATTACTTTTAATGCCATTAATCTGAATATAGATGGGCAAAACTGATGTACCTAATTTAAAAGTAATTACAAATTCTCTGGGACAGATGCCTGTCTTTTCTTGTGATATAATGCTTATTGCCAGGAAAACAAATAATCTACCCTTGACTTCCAGTAACAGTCAAGTCAATTTACAGGGACCCCAGGCAACAGAGAGCACAGCTCCGAGCAGTAGGGCAGACCTACGCATCACTATATTGCATGCTTATGTCTAACTATGTCTGAGAGTCAATATGTTAAAACATGGTGTAAAGGACCGAGTGGAATGTAAGTTCTGGCTGCATTTACAGGTAAAGTAAAAATGACAGCATTGTTCGTAAGATGCGTGGGTAACCTTAATCTAGAAAAGCCAGTAATCGGCTTGGAAAATGCACTGAGAATGCAATAGGCGTGACAGTTATGAGCCAGCTCGGTAATGAATAATCGACCACTCTGAGATTATTTATGTTTGTGTTTTCATTTAGCCAGTCTTTATATCCAGGATTAGTCTTCCGGGAATGTCTTAAAAAAGAGCACCACACATATTTCAGTTATTGCCAAAAAAATAAGCATTCTTCTACAGTTCAATTCTGGATTTGTGGTGATGGAGCTCATTCTCAGAAGAAGAGCAAGCCTTTGAACAAGTAAATGAAGAGAGACGTGCAAAATGATGGTCAGGAGTGTGTCATGACTTGGCTGATGGTTAGCAGCTGTGACTCACACACACGGCCCCACGCATGACTTCAACGACCCAGAGACGCGAGTGTAACTAAAAATACAAGGAGAAGAAAAGAGCTAATAATAACTCAAGCGTGAGAGGAGGGGAGGGCATAGCTGCTGAGATAAGCTATGGGCCGTACATGTACTTGGACCCTGATGCGACTGGGGTACAGAAATTGGTACCAGCTGCTGAGCCAGGAAAAACGTTGCTGCGGTAAAGTGAAGGTGTCCAAATATGAGGAATTATTCATTCACTCATAAAATCTGGCCACTTAAAAAACCTCAGGCACTTCATGCATTTATTTTTATTTACATGAAACAGCTCTGTCTCATCCTCCTTTTTTGTTCTTTCATTATGACTTGTGTGTGGGGACTTTGTAGTCTAGTTTTGCGACGTGGTGTTGAGATGAGGGGTAGATGTGAGTGCACTGTGAGTCACGTTCCAGATGGTTTCACAGCAAGTGATACAGAGCCTGAATTTGACCCACTATGGCTATGTGTATATAGCTGGAGAATAGATGGAGACTATCTTCACTCTCAGTGAAGCTTTTGGTTGGAGTTAAACCTTTCTTAAACTTCTCCTTTATAGGGTAGTGATCACTATCTCACCTCTTTGAAATTCACCTTACTGTTAAGTTCAGCTCCATCCTAGAACCTTATCTGAGTGATCATGCAAACTCAAAACAAACTGGTTATTTAGAGAAGGTTTACAATTTCGAAATTATATATTTTTTTCTTTACCATTGTTTCATCTGCATGATACATGGGCAGAAGAAACATTCATGAAAACACACAATATAAATTATAACAATATAACACAATATAAATTAGATTAACCAATAGTACAGAATAAAAAATGAATTAAATTAAATACTGAATATAGGAAACATATGATGACACATAGGATAACAGCCAATCCCAGTTGACACTGAAAAATGTGTTATCTTCAGAAATGGTTAAAAGTGTATTTACAGACCTCTTTTATCTACCCATTGTTTCTATTAACTAGAATGCAGCATTGTAATGCAATTTCCACTTCATCCCCATCTGACTCCTGTTGAATCTGGAACCTGACCCGGTGGCACTTTATGGGACTCCCATCCATTGCTGAACACCCTGCACACATATTTATGCCTTGTGGCCAATTTATCAAAACCAATCTACCTATTGGCGTGTTTTTGAACTGTAGAAGGAAACTGAAGAACCCAGCAGAAACCAGCATAGGTTTTTAAGTGGGAGAACATAAAAAAATCCACATAAACATCAAGATCAATCCTAAATCCCAGAGATGCAACAAATCTACCTGCTAAACCTTTGTGCTGTCTTGATTAAAATGTATACGGTTGTATACCTTACATTATGCATACCTATTATACAGACTGAACTCAACATTTCTAGCTGTCAGTAACAAAATACAGTTTATCTAGGGTGGACAGTGACCTGTAACTTGCAGTACTATCCTGGCTTGGAGTGATAACAGTGATACTCAGACTACTTTTGTTTTAAGCTGTTTTCTTGTTTATGAACATCTGCTAAGAAAATCTAATGCTGCATTCGATTAAATCTAGTAACTTCCCATGAATTTTAAGAATTTCCAACCTCAGGCTAGGAAAATCCAAAGTAAATTCCCCTTCAATCTGGAATTCCTACACAATAAATTGGAAAAGTGTGCACAGCACAGAGTTCAACACGGCAACTTTCACCTGAAAAAAATAGTATTGTATATAGTACATAATATATAGTATATATGTATATAGTTAGACCTAACCATGTGTAAATAAACCCACAATATATACAATACATTTTGTGGTTTTGATAAATCGCTCTAATTACTAACATTAGCTATCTGTTTGCTAGTTCATGAGTTTTGGTGTTTGGGCAGAGCAAACAAAAAATCTAGCATTGATGCTGTTTTTGTTCATTTGTAGCTTGAATCTTTAAATATAAGTATTATTAAGCAAATGCAAGCAAATTGTTATTTTTGTCCACCAACAGCCGCCAAAAACTGCTGAGCTTTTAAAAGACATTGATTTAAACAGAGACTTAGCATACTTTTTTTTTTTTTTTTTGATAATTCAATCACAAAAAAGGTGAGATTTAAATTCAAGTTGTCTTAAACAAAAGAGCTTTCCCACTAAAAGCAAAAACCGCATGGCCTAAGTTATTTAATAGCCTATAGGAATGTTGGAATGTTGATTCCTTATCCTGCCCTGCTCAGCACAGAGACAGCTCAGGTAAGGAACGTGAGCTCATGCCTCTTCATTGCCTCGAAATTATCTAGACATTCATGGCAGCCTCTGTGAGTGGTGCTTTGAGAGACTCCCAAACATTCCTGAGGTAACCAAACCTGACTCCCTCGCTTAACGGGCCTTTTTTTAAAACAGAGTGAGGGGTGCAATGACACTCAAGTTGATGACTCAGGGATTTTTGGCAAAGAAAAAAAAGTACACACAAGACCCAGGAACGTACAGTATGCTCACACACCACGTAAAAGCCTACACATTCATACACATGGCTGAGCGCAGTGTGGGTCTTTGGTTTATTGGTCTGGAGCTGCTGCATGGGTAGATGAGTAAAGCCTCTGTTTACACTCATGTTTTTATTGGTCTGTAAAATATTATTCAAAATCACTCAGGTCTTGTATAACCTGTAAAGCCACGGCAGTCCTCTAGCTTGTCATACAAGGCCATTGGGGACTCATGAAAATTTCCGCTATCCAAACTAAACAAAGTGATTTTTAAAAGCACAACTGCTTGACCTGCCTATTAAAGGTCTGGAGTCAGCAGGTAGCAAAACGACATATAATAATACATTACTTTAGCACCATCAAATTGCACTTATTGATCACCTTGGTATTTATAACAATCTTAGCCAGACGCTTAGGTTGGGTGATACAGTATGTGAAAAGAACCAATTAGTACACATTTTACTAAGCAAGTAAAAATAACATACCACTATCATGTGATAGAGCTAAATAGTGCATGTTTACTGTATTGAAACTGCAATCAACGTATATACAGTAAATTGTTGGAAATTGTTAGTGTGCATCATAATTCTGAAGGTTTAGGGCTATAATAAAAATAAAGCTAGAGCATTGCACCAAAATTATAGCTAGAACATACAACAAAGCAAATAAAATCAAATTGAATTTGTCACATACACATTCATACAGAGTACGACATGCAGTGAAATGCTTTTTATGACGGTCCGGCATGAGGGAATAAAATGAGGAGAAAAATAAACCAAGAAAAAAAAAGGTAAATAAATAAAAATATAAAATGTAAAATATATAAATATATATATGTGAAAAAAGTGTATATACAAGAATACATATAAACAGTAAACAATAAACTTTAAGGTGATTGACGTGATTGTTCTTAAAGTGACCGTGTGCGGTGTGGTGTGGTATAAATTGCCCTGTGCTGTGCAAGTCCAGAGTTAAAGTGACTGTGCTGTACAAGTCCAGAGTTAAAGTGACAGTCCAGAGATTAAAGTGCCATAGTGCAAAAGAAAATTGTGCAGAAAAAGTGTGAAGATGGAGAGAGTGAACCAGTTCTAGATCCTGGGTGTTTCCTGGTTTAAACTCTGTAAGGCCTGCGGGAAGAAGCTCCTCCTCATTCTTTCTGTGTTTGCTTTCAAGGAGCAGAAGCGCTTCCCTGAACACAACAAAGAGAAGAGTCCATTATTGGGATGGCTGAGGTCCTTCCCAATCTTCCTGGCCCTGCTCCGGCACCACGTGCTATAGATGTCCTGCAGATCAGGAAGCTCAGTGTGGATGGTACGTTCAGCTGAACGCACCACCCTCTGAAGAGCTCGCCTGTCCTGCATGGTGCTGTTCCCGAACCAGGAAGTGATGCTACCCGTCATAACGCTCTAAATGGTGCAGGTGTGAAAAGTCTTTAGAGGGTAGTTTAAAGTCCCTTAAGCGTCTCAGATGGTACAGACACTGCCGAGCCTTCTTCACCAGGGTGTTGATGTGACAGGACCAAGACAGGTCCTGTGTGATGTGAACACCTAAGTACCAGAAACTGTCCACTCTCTCCACTGGGGTCCCGTTGATGTTTAGCGGTTGGTATGACTGCTCCTGCTTTGTGCTGAAGTACAAAATCAATTTCTTTGTCTTGCTGACGTTCAGGAGAAGGTTGTTCTCCTGGCACCATCTCTCCAGGTTTTTAACCATCTCGTCGTTGTTGGAGATTAGGCCCACCACAACAGTGTCGTCAGCAAACTTGATGATGGTGGTGGAGTTGGAAGTGGCCACACATTCATATGTGTACACTGAGTACAGCAGGGGGCTCAGAGCACAACCCTGGGGAGCTCCAGTGCTGAGGGTGAGGGTGGATGAGGTGTGTTTGCCCACCCGTACGGCTTGTGGTCTGTCTGTCAGGAAGTTAGAGATCCATTGACATTGAAGTCCCAGGACTTCAAACTTAGAGGTGAGTGTGGAGGGAATTATGGTTTTGAACGATGAACTGTAGTCCACAAACAGCATCTTTGCATAATTCCCTTTTCTGTAGTCCAGGTGACTCAATGTTGTGTGTAGACGATTTGCAATGGCGTCCTCAGTAGAACGGTTCTGGCGGTACGCGAACTGTAGAGGATCCTGTGTGTCTGGTAGTGTCGTAGTGATGAAGTCTCTGACCACTACTAAGGGCAAGACTACAGGGTGGTAGTCGTTGAGGCAGGCGGGCTGGGGCTTCTTCGGGACAGGAACAATGGTGGACTGTTTGAAGCATGAGGGGACAACAGACTGTTCCAGTGAGAGGTTGAATATCTCAGTGAACATCGGTGCTAGCTAGTCAGCGCAGGCTTTCAGAAACCGACCTGTGATGCCATCTGCCATCTGCCATCTGTGGAGAACTTACTACTACATCATCTGCACAATAACCAACACAAATTATATGTTTTCATGTACACAACCATGTAATAACCCTTAAAAGAGTTCTTTGGTCGCTTGTAAATAACACCAGTCTTGCAATGTGGAAGCCGAATGGTTTAGCCATCTTTGGAACACTGTTTTCTCAGGGCCTGCTGTAGAGCTCATTACGATTCAATCACTCATTTTCACTAGGTCAGAAACTTCATTAATTCAATATATTTGTTTTTTGTTTGTGAAATCTTATGAATTAATCTGTAGTACATTTTTCTTTACAATACTGAACCTCTGTTCATTGCCAATTTGTTCTTTTGTTTTATACAGACCAAAATTTTTTAATTGCTTATGATCTTAAATTAAAGGAAAATATCATTCAAATTATATGAGAGAATTAGACTGAAAATAGGAAACCACCAAGGTATATTGTGACCAAATTGTATCATTACATCTTGACTCACCAGGATAAAAGTTTGCTGACAATTATTAAATAAATGAATGAATGATTGAGTTATTCATTCATTCATTAATGCAAAACATGTTTTACATTCTAATAAAAATAATCTGCTAAGGTACAAGCAGAATCAGAAAATTATCATATAGCTTTCTTACTCCATCTTTTTTGGTCAGAAATGGATCATGTGCAAAACTGAGTGACAATTCATATATGTGCTGAATTAATATTAGAGACCATGATCACAACAATGCATAAATGGTAATGTAAACATGTTTTTATATATACATAAAAAATATTATCATCTAGCAAACCCAATGTTATATGACCCATTTTCTATCGTGCTCATATGAGCTTTTAAATTGGCAGTATAAGCATGGTTTTAGGCAACAAGCTACTGTAACTTGGCTAACTGTTGTGGAATATGCTGCTTGCTTCAGCCAGCCACTATTACAGCAATATTCAAACTCATTAGTTTACACATATTACAAGGGAGACTGTCAGACCACTGACCAATTCATTTTAGATACGATCTGTTTCTTTTAGTTGTGACTATATATTCTAATCTACCTTGCTAAATAAAAAACCGTTATGGTGTGTACTCCAAAAGCCTTTACGTGATCGTTGTTTGTGCTGCCATGAGACTAATAAAGGATGATTTTGATCTGCTAGTGGGTGCATTAATACCGTAAATGCAGCAGTGTGAGAAAGCAATGGCTGTGTGGACGTGCAGGATTGTAAAAATGAAGCCAGTGAATGCCATTGCGTGTAGTTCATTTTATGTTAATCCGTAACATTAGTTGTTCGTACGCTCGAACAATGCAAAGCAATAGACATTCCCTCATGCACTTGAATTGTCTGAAATGTAAACATATCCCACTGTTTGGACCAAAGCAGACTTGTGAGACAGAAACTCCCTCAAGTTTTATGTGTCCTCAATGATTGGGCAGATCCTTCATAGGCCACGTATATAAACAGGCCAGGAGTCCCGGCAAGTAGGGAAAACAGTTGCAGTTCTAAAAACGTAAATGATTCCAAAAAAGGAAACAATAGGAGACAAAAGAGCGGTGACGGTGATCTTCCATGTCAGAGAGATGGAAAGAGAGAGAGGCCTTAACATGCTGCAGTGCAACAGTCATCATACCATAAAATAAGCACACACACACGCACACACGCACACACACACACACACACACACCCACACACACACACACACACACACGCACACAGCCTTTCTAAAGCCTTTTAATGTCACAATGAAACAAGCCCTACACACCCGTCTTCATTCGGCATTCACCTGCCTGTCCAACAGTAAGAATGTGTGAGCTCCAAACCCCTCATTGGAATGAAGGGGTGGACAGACGGCCACCTAAGGACAATAATTATCACAAATTTCTCATCGATGTGCATGCCGCTAACACGGCTTGCACAACATACCAGGATTCCAACCGAGAGATAAATAAATACCAGGGAACCCTCATTCTAGCTGATGCCTCTCACTTAAAGCCATATTAGACTATTGGTATTATTACTTATAAGAAAGTCTTATCATTAATTTTTATGCCTTTTCGTATTGTTATTAATTATTATATTGTAATTAAAACAACATTGATATATTATCTTTACCAATTGCTGCTTCTTTGAAAACAACAGGTCTAGCTGGCTAACCAGAAGGCTTAAAAAATGAATGCCGTTTGACACTGATGTGTGAATTGGAAGTGTGTAATTTAGGCATGTTGTCGAGCTACATACATCCTCGGGCTATTCTGGGAGGGGGCAGGAACGCCAGTGTAAACTGTCAGCAGGAAGTAATGATAAGAGGTGAACTTTCACCTCCAGGTCAGAGATCACTCATGTGACTTGAGCCTTGGAGTATCTGATCTCTCACCATTAGGTGCCTGCTGCTAAAGTTACATGATGTCATTTGGATATTTATGAATATAGAAGCTGAACTGAACACTGTAGCAAAACATGGACTGTATGCATGAACTCCATTACTTTGTATATTAGTCATCAAATTTATTCAGCAGTAAAATGGAACAGGATAGAAAATATAACCATATATGTATATCCTAATATAGTATAATATCATAGAACACAGAATGTCTCCTCCTCAAATTCTTCATAAAATCAATTTTTAATGCTTTATTGTGTTAAATAATATTCTTGTAGCATATATGATTAAGTATACTGTATTAGAGAAAGTGCAATGATATAAAACTATGATTTGAATTACAGCCGGAACCTGTTGCCAGTGCTGGCGCTATAGAAAATGTAGACTAATCAGATTTAAGAATTCAGCAATACTGAATATTTAATAACTCATAGTTTTGACATTTGTGCTGACCAGACCCACACTTCTCCATTCTAATACGGTGTTATTGGTCAAGAAAGGGTGTTGATAGGCTACAGATCTCATAATTATGAAGAAGCATTCCCAAAATTCCTTGGGGGCTTTGACACTCGTAGTAGCTCGTTTCATCTCATTTCAACGTCTAAGCTTACCTCCTCTCGGAAAATAAAGGACGGCATGTTCTCACAAGCAGGAGGGAGAAGTATCAACAAAGGCCTAGCAGATCAAGATTACAGAGTCAATTTCCATGAGTGACAATAAAAATAATGCTGTATAAACAGAAATTCACTAACATTGTTGTATGGCTGCCGTGACTTTTATTGAGCTGTTATATTGTTAGAGTGTCTTGTGATGATGCATTTGTGAAGCTGTCTGATTCGACTGACCTATCATTAAACCGAGCCAAACTGCTCTCTTATCAAGCTGGTTTGTCAGTCTAGAATTTGGCACCAAATTGCTGAATTCCCAGCCATTAAAAAATTACAACTCTGAATGGAAAACTTTCAGGCCAAGACCAGACCAGTGCTAGAGAGAGAGAGAGAGAGAGAGAGAGAGAGAGAGAGAGAGAGAGAG
>JAAIIK010000080.1:2448253-2460203 GCA_014706435.1 Silurus glanis
AGTGTGTGCGCGCGCTGCGTGGCGGATAGGGATGGGTTCCAAGCGCCTGTATATATATATATATATATATATATATCACATACAATATGGCTTCAAAAGCCATATTTTATGTGAAGATAGTGTGGGGGAAATGAGCCATGCAATCCATCTAAGAAAGCGTGCTCTATACGCTTTTCATCTGTATGTTACCATTGTGTGTTTCAAAGTACTGATAGATCTCCTGTAAAGAAATAAACAGAAAAACAACGCATCAGGGACAGAAGCACGCTAAAAATACAAACAAGAAACCAGCATCCCGGTGAGTGTGTGCGCGCGCTGCGTGGCGGATAGGGATGGGGTCCAAGCGCCTGTGCCTGATTGGTCGAGCACGAGGGTGTGTCCGGGGGAGTGGGCGGAGCTTGTGACACGCGGTCATTCATCTGTACAGCCCAGTCTGCGCCGGAATAGAAAAAGTCGGAGAAGCGCAGGAAAATGCTGAAATTAACCATGGCTCCATTCCAAACACCACACTAGTGTACTAAATAGTGCACAAAACCAGACACTCCACTTTCTTTCTCAGACTAAACTCTCCGAAACCCCCGGCACGTACATCCGCTTCAACAGAATATCGTTCTGTTATAACCAGCTACGTCATTTCAACATCCATCAGCACAATCGAGCACTTATGTTCATGTAAGTGCTGCTGGACCTATATAAGCACTGCCAAAGTTGATGCAACACGGCTCGATTTTACTGCTCAAATGTTCCAAATTTGGACTACAAACACGAGCTCATGTCTCTTCAAGCTGTGAAAATGTCTCTTGAATCGTTTCCTGGAAAGCAATGGGCATAGCTAAGACACTCTGTCTAAGGGTGGTCATTTAAACTGCAAGGTTTTCTTTTAAAATGAGTATACTGGGGTCCTAAATGCATAACGTCCAACCAGTGAGACTGCCACTTTTGAGTATCTCACAAACGTTCTAACATTTCAGCATCCATTCCCAAGAGGCAATACTATAGATATTAAACTTGATATATTTTAAAGTAATCAGTGTGCAGTTTGTATAGCAGTACAAATTTACTGTCCTCTGAATATAACTTTACATACAGCTATTATTTTCAAAATAGTTGGCAACAAGTGATAACAGCATGATGTACAGTCGTGTAGCCGTGCAAAGTCACACGTCCTATTCGTCATGTTCATGTTTTGTCTGCTTGACAGGACCATACAAATTTGTGTAACTTGTAATAAAGCACTAAGAATTTGGTGCCTTGAGTACAATTCTTTCACACTAATCAGTGGATGTTCAACATGGCACTTCATGGCAAAGAACTCTCTGAGGATTTGAGAATTGTTGCTTTCCACGAAGATGGCCTAGGCTATAAAAAGATCGGTAACACCCTGAAACTGAGTTACAGTACAGTGGCCAGGGCCAAACAGATGTTTCCAAGGTGTGTTCAATTCAGAACAGGCCACGCATGGGTCTACCAAAGAAGTTGAGTCCATGTGCTGTGCATCAGGTGCAGAAGCTGGCTTCAAAAAATAGACACATGAGTGCTGCCAGCATTGCTTTAGAGGTTGCAGAAGCAGAAGGTCAGCTTGCCAGTGCTCAGACCATACACCGCACAATGCAACAAGTTGGTTTGCATGGCTGTCGTCCCAGAAGGAAGCCTCTCCTGAAGCTTGCTCACAAGAAAGCCCGCAAACAGTTTGCTGAAGACGACCTGTCTAATGATCATGAATTAGTGGAACCATGTCCTGTGGTCTGATGAGATTAAAATAAACTTGTTTGGCTCAGATGGTGTCCAGCATGTGTGGCGATGTACTGGTGAGGAGAACCAAGACAATTGTGTCTTGCCTACAGTCAAGCATGGTGGTGGTAGCATCATGGTCATGGTCTATATATATATAATTGTATTAGAATAAAGGTTTAAAGGTTCATCAGTGATTCAGAAGGTCCAGTTGTGTGCTTTCAGTAATTTTTTAGTTATTTTTGTAGGTATTTCTAATTATAGGCCTCTTTACAGGTACAAAAGATGTACACCTGAGGACACCACCTGAGAACAAGAATAAGTGTTGCCTAATATGTGTGGAAAACACACATTCCTCCATTCTGTGATGGATAAATATAGCGTGAATATTAGTTGAAAAAGATTTATCAAGCATGCCATACCTTCTCAAAAAAGCAGATTTGATTACACTCAGTCACGGTGCAGGATATTAATAGCTTAATCACATCCAGGCAGTGATATCAAAACCACATCGTCGTAAAGGTTTATTGGTGTGCCATATTTTATTGGAAGAACTCGTCAGACTATTTGAGGTGTGTGTATATGTTTGTGTGTGTGTGTGTGTCTGTGTGCGTGCGTGCGTTTGAGTGTGTGTGCGTGCGTGTGAGTCAGTCAGCCGGTGCTGCACGTTTACATGGCTTTTGTGTATGTGTGTGTGAATGGAGCAGCTGCCTTGGGGGTGGGGGTGGCTTTGAATGATGCAATCTCTGCCAGCCATTAGCGAAGTTGCCCTCTTTTTCTCCACTGTGTGAACTTGGCACACACTGGCTGCAGTGACACAATAGAGGCAGTAGATGATTAAGCCTGTTGTTTAGTGACTTTTTTTTTCCCGAGACGACGCGGTGTAAAATGTCACCTTCTGTCCATTTCCATGTGCGCGCAGTCCTTCTTTCTGGCATCCATGACAATTCCTCCACGTGTGTCATCCTGCATGCAAAACACCGACAGCACTTTTCCCCACATCTCTGCGCGTGCGTTGACAATACTATACGCGTTAGGATTAAGAGGCTTTGAGTGGTTTACACGGATGATCATATGGGTGTGGATTTTAAGATTTTAGTCCATGCATAAGATGTGTGCAATAGATAGATAGATAGATAGATAGATAGATAGATAGATAGATAGATAGATGAGCCATTGCTCTGGATAGATGTAATATAAGCCCAGATTGAGCGAGAGCGCAGTTTTCCCCCTGTTGCATGCGGAAACGTGATTATAATAAATATATAGAGAGCATAAATGTTCTTATAAAGAGGATTCATGTGTCTCTCTGTAGCAGTGAGAAAGAAATTCCTGACCTGCAATATGCTATATCGTAATCTTTAGAAACATAATCGGAATGCTTTAAAAAAAAGTAAAAAAAAAAAAAAAATACAAATAATAATAATAATAACAACAACAGCAACAACAACAATAATAATAATTAACTTTAGTCGCATTCCTAAGGGGGGAGATAAATATGCACGCGCCCCCACGCACGCTTCACGAGTCGGCTTTAGTTTGTTATGGCGCGCAGGGCAGCTTTCACCAGGGACACACCCCCTTGCACCTCCACCCACCCACCCCCACCCACCCCCCCCCCCCACACACACACACACACACACACACACACCCCCTCCCGTTCCCAAAACTTGGCCGTGACTGTCGGCGCTTCTGATTGGTCGCTGCGCCGCGGCGACGTGACAACACCTGCTCGACCGATTCATCACCACTGACAGGTCGGGCCGCGGGAGATATAGGCAGCATCCATCCCGTTTAAGCGCGCTCATTCCTGACAAGAGAACACGCCAGCATATATATATATATATACACACACACACACACACACACACACACACACACACACCAACACACACACAAACTCACACACAAACACTCCGCGTCTTTGAGAGACCCGATTATCCAAGGTGTCTCGGAAAATAATAATAACAATTTAAAAAAAAAAATATATATATATTTACAGAGAGAGAGAGAGAGAGAGAGAGAGAGAGAGAGAGAGAGAGAGAGAGAGAGGAAGAGAGAGGAAGAGAGAGATAGAGCGAGAGAGAGAGAGAGAGAGAGAGAGAGAGAGAGAGAGAGAGAGAGAGAAAGCGAGAGGGGGAGAGAGAGAGAGAAAGAGAGAGAGAAAATGTTGGCCAGGTTCGCGGTGGCGCTGCTCGTTCTCTCGGTTCTGGCGCTGACGGAGGGAACAGACACTACCGACGCACATGAGAGTCACCCGGAAAAAGCGGCGAGCCCGAACCAGAAAGGACGACTCTCCTTGCACAATACGGGTAAGACACGAAAGAGCACATTCAGCTGAATAATTACTACTAATACTACTGTTACCTGATTTTATAGAATAAAAAAAAAAAAAAATTTTTTTTTTTTTTTTTCGCAAAAACACTGCAGCGTTCGCGGTAAATGACACCGTAACAGCCCCGTTCCGCGGCCGTGTACTTCTGATACCGCCGTATCATTGGTTAATTGATCGGAAAATGGCCACGCTGCGTTTTCTGATCTCGAGGAAAGACTAGCACGCTGTAAATACACGTAGATGCGGAAATCCAATAGCTTCGTAAACTATTAATAGCGCGGCGCAAGGTACGGCGAACGAGAGGTAATGTAGACGCGTTTTTATGACTGTTTATTGGAGTGTGCTTTTCGTTTTTCCTCGTACTACTGTTTGCATTCTGCAAAAGTCCCACAGGCGTCCGCATTCTAGGAATTGCTCAGCTTTATTCTTGGACGTCGAGCGAAACTCGGTGTCGACAGAGCGTCGCGCGCTCGCAAGCCAGATCTCGGTCGGCGCAACTTTCCCGGACTCGCGCGCGCGCGCGCCGCACAAGCGATGCAACGAGGCTTCGCGTTGCACGCGCGTTAACGCCACGCATAACTTATAGAGAGCGCGACACCGACACTTTGAAAAACCGAATCCCGAAATCCTTCCGTTTAGAATATGGCCGCTTGGAAACGCATGAAACAGGAACTGGTTTACAGCAAACCCGTACACGGCTGGGTACAATGCATGCGGGTATGTGTATGAGTGCAGAATCCCCCCCCCCCTTCAGTCTGCCTCTTGTAACCCGACGCAAGGCTGCGGCTGACCCGCGCGCTCCGAGCGCATTCCCCCGCGCGCGCCAACACAAGCAGCGCGAAGCGACCGGGAGGCTCACTTTTCCCAGGCGCACGTGCCGATCCTCATCACGCGCAGAGTGCTGCTGTTCACGGAGGTTCATAACGGACTATATTGCACCAGCTATATTACGACCTCTTCAACGCAGAAACGGGGCGTCGTGCGCATTTCCGATCTAAAAGAATAAATGCCTTAAGTTATATAGAGTCATATAAAGCTTGAGTCATATAGAATCCAACACCAAATTATGATTGTAATGCAGCTAGATGCACTGGTCTGTTTAATGGTTCATTTAAAGCCCATTATGCATGGTTCTGAGGAATCTTGTGGATGCTTGGATGCTTAATCATCTTCATTTTCATATAGAACCTTGGAGACAAAGTGAGGAAACGTCTTTTTCACCAAAAGTGTATTTTCTCCCGTTAAAGATCATCCAACCACAGTTAGACTAACAAAGCACAGTAAATAACATGACCTGCAAGTTTACAGAAGATAACCCCTTGATTTTATCACTCATGTGACAAGCGTTTATTGAAATATATATATTATTTGTACTAATTGAATGCATTTATAAGAATGCGATTTTGATGATGTCTGTTAGAACATAATCATGTGCATATCTGCACACAAAACTTCTTATGCATACAAATAGCTCAATTTTTTAACTAAAGACTACCGTCCAAGTCCTCATCGTTTCCATGACTTGTTCGTGGTTGTGATTTTAACTTGGTTCCAAACAGATTGTCTGGATATCGCTCTCTTGTAGGGTTCTACTTTACCTGAACCTTTAAACAATGACAAACTGGTGAATCTCCAGGGGTCTAATATGAAACCTTGATAAGAATTGGGTTTACTGGCCAGTCTTGCAAACCAGAATATGATCATGTGAGCTCCTTTTGTGGTCTATGTAATAAAAAGAGACATGATCTTTGACTATATGCAGTATGCAAGCCTTTCTAAATTTTTATGTGCTAGAGTCATAAGATGTTTCCATTGCTGTGGCAATGCCAGCCACCATCAAATGTTCACATCCAGGCTAGATGTTCTTCTGCTGGCTTGCTACATTGTCATTAGATTTCTTTTGCAGGTTTGCAGCCATTTTCTGGAGTGAGATAAACATAATTTCATCCTGCCCCCCATACAGTTAACCTTGCTTTTCCACAGCTCAAGCACTCACTGCCAGATGCCTCCCAGTTTGACTTTAATAGCATACCTTAATTACCTCAGCTGCATGCTCTTTCTCTGTGCTAAATCTGTCCTCTAAGTACAGTTCTTACGTTTTCAGTTGAGAAACAAATCCTGAATTAGGCATCAAGTGATCTTCTTACAAGCATATGAGGTAAAAGGTTAGGTCTTTAAAAATACTCATTCCATTAGCTTTATTTTCGCCTTAAACTCTGCAAGCCCTTTAGCAGGTTGGAGTCTTGTGTAAAAAGAACGGTTGGAGTTTTGTCTGAAAGTGCATTTGTGGGATAAGCTCAAAGGAATCTTAAGATTAGGCTCAAATGTCTGCCTTTTACTAAAGTGACAAATCACATTCTCACTTGCTCTGCTGTCTCAGCTGAGATCCAACACTGTCTAGTGAATGCTGGTGATGTGGGCTGCGGCGTGTTCGAGTGCTTCGAGAACAACTCGTGTGAAATCCGGGGACTACAGGAAATCTGCCTGACCTTCTTGCACAATGCTGGGAAGTTTGACTCTCAGGTAAGGAAAAATGTCTCTTGGTCCCTGAGTGCGACTCTGCTCTCTCACTGAGGTCATGCCCCCTCCAATGGCAGGTGGTCCCAGCCTCGGCTCCAGTTTCACGAGCTGCAGGTGAATTCGGGGAAAAAAGCTTTCAGCCTGAAACATAGCCTCAAGACACTACCTTCTCTGCATCACAGAGGGGCCTTAAACTTTTTGTAGAGCTTATATCTCGCATTGCAGGAATTGCACTGGCTCATGTTATCCCAGCAGATGCACTGGGGCCCTCTGCTTAAGAACGCTCCGTATTTCAATGTTGGCATTTGTTACCAAATCGTATCTTATGCAGGAGGTCTGCCATACACTTAAGCAACTGAAAAAAAAGAGTTTTGTGTTTGCAGGGCAAGTCTTTCATCAAAGATGCACTGAAATGCATGGCCCATGGCCTGAGGCACAAATTCAGCTGTATCAGTCGAAAGTGTCTGGCCATAAAAGACATGGTGTTCCAGCTCCAGCGTGAATGTTACACGAAGCACAACTTGTGTGCGGCGGCAAAGGACAATGTTAATGTCATTGTGGAAATGATCCACTTCCAGGACTTGCTCCCAAAAGGGTGAGTGCTCACACACAGTTACAAGCCAGTCTTCTACCAAGTTCCCTGCGTGTTCTTTCCTTTATATGGAGTGCTGCTAAGTGAACCTGCTAAGCAAACCAACAAAGACACTTTATATTAAATGCCACATTTCTTTACACCTAAATTTGCATAAGAAAAGGACTACAGTGTCCAAACCAATGTTCGCAAATTTTTGTTTTCTAAAATCGTAATAAATAAGCATCTAAATATAGCTAGACAGTAGCATAATGTAAAATTGTATTATCTATGTTTGTGCACAGACTTGCATGATGGCAGGGCTTAAGTCAGAAGTGTTAAATGGGTCTCTGTAGAGTCTCATGGAAGGTCCATTCTATCATCGGTACAGTGACATAACCCACCAGTGTGGTGGCTTGCTTACGTAGTGAGCTAGAACTTCAGCATTTTGCCAGAAGTCCTGAAATTCCACATGGTCCAAAATGTGCACTATTTGGTTTTGTATTTTGCAACATGGTCCTGGAGGTGCAAACTTCGCTTTCTTTGTCTCTCTTAATCCCTTTCTTTCTCTCTCTCTCTCTCTCTCTCTCTCTCTCTCTCTCTCTCTCTCTCTTTCTCTCTTTCTTAGGCCATATGTAGAATTGGTGAATATCTTACTAGCCTGTGGCGAAGAAGTAAAGGAGGCCATTAGCAGAAGTGTGCGGATACAATGTGAGCAAAACTGGGGAGCACTCTGCCACAGCCTGAGCTTCTGTTCATCGCCACCACCCCTCGCCCACCAGGAGCGCCACCCAAGCCAACACGAGCACCCAAAAGGTCCGCGTCAAGCAGACAAGGAAAAGCCTGGCAAAGGGGGATCGAGCGCCCATCCAAGAAATCGAGGACAGGGTGCAAGGCGTGCAAGCCTTGATGCCACAATGGCTGAGCAGGAGGACCCTGAGAACACCGACATCCGGAGGTGAAGATCCCTCAAGCACAGACTGAGTAACAGGCCCAGTAAAGCTCTCCTCTTGTCCTTTTCCCCTCCAGCGGTCATTCCAGATCTCCCAGACTGTTTGTTTACTTTTGCAGGGTATTTGTGATGTAGCTCATTTTTGATACTGCAGCTCATAGGTTCTTTTGTTTCTTATCACATGACTCTAACATGGCGTTTCTATTTCCTAAGCATACCCCCTGCCCCTCTAAGTTATTTATTTTATTCTTTATGCAATGTTTTAAATATAAAATGTACATAAAAATACATGTATATCTATAATTAAACAAACCTGTACAAATATAGCCATTGTATGAAGTACAGATAAACTATATGTAATATAGTATACATAATAAATAAATAGTTACCTTATTTCACCTACTACAATCAAACTGTAGATATGTAAGATATTTTGTTTTATTTTTAAGGTTTAACATTTTTGTGTGTATTGTTTTTTGGAATACTTGTTGATTAAATATAAAGAGTACAGTAAAGTCCAGGAGTGGCACATAAACAAGATTATTGGTTAAAAAAAAAAGCAACAGATTCTTTAACAAATACTTTTCTATTGTTTTTTTTATTTCTTTTTGTTAAAAATGTTTCAAGGATGCTTGAAATCAGGCACATACCCACACACACACACACACACACACACACACACACACACACACACACACTGTAGTTGCTAACATAAAGAAAACGCAGTCAGTCACCAGTCCCAGAATGATGAAGTGTCTATGATTATCTCATTTGTGTGTCACTTATGCACTATTTGGGATTTACCCCAAACACATTAGTCTGACACAAAAACAGCAGCAGCTCACCGAGTGTGTCATGGAAAGCCAGGCTGCTTGTGTTCTAGCCAACCCTTCAGACAACTCTACCAGTTCCAAGTAGAAAAAAATAGCAGCCCTCACTCTCTCCACTGAAAAGAGGCAGCGTTTGGAGCCATAATAAACTGGCCTAAGACCTAGAAACTAGGTTAAGTCTACACAAGAAGCGAAAGTTATTATGGACACGACCATTGAAAAGACCACCTTTGCTAAAGCCATAGGAAAATAAAATGTACCAATTATGCGTGTCACTGCATAATTTGCCCATTTTTGGTGGTCGCAATATATATCACCACTTGCCCGCAGCACTGCATACAGGCAAAAGTTGTGAACATTTTATTGTTAGATTTCCTGAATAGTTTTGGACTAAATTATATAATTGCTAATGCAATCATCTGTTGAGCACCATGGGCAATTCTTGATTAAATAACTAAATGTTAAAACTAATAATTACATTTTATAAAAAACTAGGGAGAATGGATGTACATAATGCAGATAAGACAGTGTAACACCTTTATATTTATGGCTGTGATGTTGCATTTTCATGCATTTATACTATAAAAGGTATTTTAATGATGTGCAATTAAATATTTTGTATCTATTACAGATAATAGTAATATGGTCATATGTTATATTGTATGTGTCTGGAATGTTGCCCAATTTGTGTACTTATATATTGTGGCAAATGACAAGTCATGTCTTGTTTGGATAATCTTGAAATCCATCAGTATTTAGTGTCGGTTTATCAGTACTCATTATAAAGCAATATATATTTAAACTACTTATTAAAGTAGTTGGACAGTTTTGCTATTAAATTTCTGCATTTGCATTGTTGTAATGTTATTTTACACTTAAACATATGGCCAAGTGAGCTTGACACCACGTCTGGATTTACACACAAGCTGTGATTATTTCACACCACAGAGTACATAGGCATTAATCATGCTACTGTGGGGTCCAAGCAGGCACTGATTCTAAGAATCTGCTCTCTCTAAGGGGAAAAACAACAAGCCTTAATGCTATCCAGCAGCAATAATCTAAAGAGAGCTCCATGAAACTGGCACATAAAGCTGTCAGAGTGTGTGGCATGGCCTTGGCACCCAGCCATGCCATGGCAGCAAGCACGTCCTTCATGCTGTTACAGAATCCCACAGGCCTGCCTGGGAAAAAAAATGCTCTGTCTCTCTCTAGCTGTGTGTCTCATCGTAAATAAGCTCCCCTACGTTTTGGCCCAGGCCGTGCCGTCATTGGGCTGCAGATCTATAAACAGGCTTTACAGGGCCCCGGTGGGCACGGCTGCACCTGAAACATGACTGCCCAGTGCCGCAACAAAGTGGCCTTTTTGAAAAGTCTTGAATTTACAGGACTGGAGGTGTGGGGAATCTGGTCTGGATCGTCAAAGACGCGCAGTCAGCCTTCCAGTAGGTTTGGGAACCTATATTAGGGAGCAAGTTAGCGTAAACACTCGTGCTTTTTATTACAACCACACAACATTCTCTTATTACTGGGATGTCATACTGCACACTCTGTCCAGTTTTCTACAACGAGTCAGCTGAACATGTCACATTCTGGCGGGGTGAGTTACATGCAGAGTAACTCGAAGTCCAGACAGGTGAGAGATTTATAGCTTCAGCATTGATACTCGGGTTTACACTCAAAACAAGCTGGGATGTGAACTAGAGGTAGCTCAGTGAATAAGCCTCTGAGTTAACTATCAGAATGTCGGGGTTCAAGCCCCGGTATTGCCAAGCTGCCACTCTTTGTGCTTTTGAGCAAGGCCCTTAACCATCAGTGCTCCAGTTGTAATGTATCATGGCTGACTCTGTACTTTGACCCCAGCTTCCTAACATCACTGGGATATGAGAAGCAAGAATTTCACTTGTGATGTAAAGACCATTCTAAAGCAAATCACTCGGAAGTTTCCAAATCAAACTTGTAGGGATGTTCATGATATGCTACATCAAAGTTGCTATAACTATTGTTTCATCTACATTTATATGTACTTATTTGACAAAGGTTCACAAACTTTTAGGCCTAGAACTAGTCCTCAATTATCAAAATCAAGATCCTAAACCTTCAACCGGTTAAGATCTGGTAGGAACCTGATTAAAGTTCACTAGTAAAACGCTTTAGATTAAATCGACAGGCAAATGCGTTCTGAGTACCTCAAGACTGACCTTAAAAGACTCTGGTATCACTGATCTGTTAAAAAAAAAAGAGCAGGTTTGTTTGAAGAACAGTAATGCATTACTGCCCTCTTGAGGTCACTGTTTGTCATTGATAAAAAATTCTTTTCCTCTAGATATTTGTGATTTCTGTTTCATTGAGTTTATATTATTTTGATGTTGTTTTACAAAGAAAACAAGGCTTCCAAAAGTAAAACTGGTTTTGTAACAGCTCATGGGAGCTCATCGTCGGTTATTTATCGGGTTATGAAAAGGTTAAATGTAAAGCTTCAAATTAATATCTGGATCAAAACAAACAAAC
This sequence comes from Silurus glanis, assembly GCA_014706435.1. NCBI lineage: Eukaryota > Metazoa > Chordata > Actinopteri > Siluriformes > Siluridae > Silurus > Silurus glanis. The sequence goes on from JAAIIK010000080.1 coordinate 2,459,704, forward strand.
ATGCAAACAAACAAATGTACCAATTTTAAATTGGCAAATATAAAGCTTTTGATGGCCTTGACAACAAATCAATGGTAAATATGAAAGAAATGCACTTCTGAGATCACTTGTACCACCATGTACTTGCTTACTTTGCTGCAGTGAGCTCTTTATGGAAAGACAAGATGCAGGAAAATTCACTTCTATAGTCTTCTTGTATACAAGGCAGTGATAATAATTAAAATATTTGATGTAAAATTAAAACTGGGATTTTTATCTTCTACACTGATGCATCCTATCTCAGGCCTGATAATAAAACCTTAAATAGAACTGAGATTAATATAGTTGAGAAAGATATACAGTATTTGTTGATTTTTTGTTGATTTGTATTTAAAACCATTAAAATATATAAGATTGTTTTAAGCTTAATATAACATGTTATCTTTTAACCAGTTTTTTGTAATTTTATTTATATTTATATATATATATATATATATATATATATATATATATATATATAT
>JAAIIK010000080.1:2479268-2502124 GCA_014706435.1 Silurus glanis
AATAATAATAATAATAATAATAATAATAATAATAATAATAATAATAACATTAATAATAACAACGAAAATAATAATAATAGTAATAATAATAATAACAATAATAATAATAATTACAATAATATTAATAATAATAATAATAATAATAATAATAATAATAATAATAATAATAGATTTCTAAAATCCGTGTCTGGGATTAATAAAATTAATAATAAAAAAAGAGAAACTCAGTGCTCACTTTCCCGGACAGACTTATTCATTGTGTTTAGAGTCCGTCTTCAGTCTTTTCTAGAGCTCATTACGGACTTTCATTCAGTAATGTGTGGGTGGCACTGACAGCTTTATAGCTCCTTTAGGAATTGACTATCAGTCCCTGGCTATGAAACAAAACAAAACAAAAATACACATGGAACCGGCAAAGCGCCAAAAAAGACAAATCAGCGGCCGGCAAACATTTATTTGAAAGTGGGAGAGCATTAACATGTTTGGTGGATCAGCTCTTCCTGTTTAAGCGCCCTGACCCACACACACACACACACACACACACACACACACACACACACACACACTGGTGTGTTATCATTTCACTGACTGAGTGCTGCAATTAAAAGAAATATATCAACACTTCATCCTGCATTTGCATTCAATACAGTAGGACATTCGTTATTCATATTAAATAAATGATAACTTGTGATTTAGTTTTGTCATTTGATTTACTGTTAATCATTATATATCATTATAATTATAATAATAAAAAGTCTTGTATAATAACCTCCTCACTGATTACCAACCCTGGTCCTGAAATAAATTCGAGGAGGTTCTGAGGTACCAAGCTTTGAGATGTGTGAACTTCATGAACATAGCTCACACAATGTCAGAGTTGACTGACAGACCAAAAGTGTTATGCTTAATGTTTAAAAAGGCTCAATTTGCTTAACATGGAGACAAAGGAGACAGGGTGGTGACGTTTACGGCCAGAGAAAAGGACGGACAGAATAGCAGCCACTTCACATGAGTAAGCGATGATCCTTGTTCAAATCTCTAAACACGTCAGGAGACACTCGTGTGTTTCTTTTCCAAATACTCTGCACACATAAACAAACGAAGGCCTGCATGTAAAACTGAATGACTACTCTGAATGTACAAAATGGCAGCCGGATTTCTGGGCCCTGCCCAAATGGAAATGTTTTGAGGGGACGAACAAGGGAGGGCGACGGAAAGGTCACACAGGCAACGACGGGCCACCGGCTCTCCTAGGCGTTGAAAAGAACAAGGCAGATAACATGGCTACACAAGCCTAAAAATAACAGGCCTTGTCTTGCTCTTCCAATGGAAAAAGAAAAGAAAAAGCAAGGGAGGAAATAAATAAAGAAAGGTGGGAGTGAGCGAGAGAGAGAGAGAGAGAGAGAGAGAGAGAGAGAGAGAGAGAGAGAGAAGGAGAATGTGGATAGTTTTGATGGTGGGGGTTAATAATCAGCTCTTCCAACTCTTATCGGAGAAAGGACAGAGCTGCATGCCTCTTTATCAGCACCGTTAAGATTGTGTCCTGGGCTTTTTTGAGCTTTTCTTCTCCTGTCGTTCTGCACAACTGGCAGCTCCACACTACACAGGATGGAGTTTAATTCAGTTGAAGTTGTGTCACACTGTAGATGTTCATCTGACAGCATGCAGCATTCAGTATCTGGAAATAACAAGAGGCAAAAACTGAGAGGTTTCCAAAGGTTCAAATGAGACTTAAATTAAACCAAGGGGTACAAAAAATAAAAAATTTAACATGCACTTTGATTTCATTATTTGTTTGTATCTGCTTTAACACACAAAACACCTATACACTGCCTGACTGTAGGACATAACTTTTCAGGAGTCTATCATGCCTTGAATGATCATGTCATGCATTATTTTTTTTTTTTTTTTACTCATTTGCTTTGCTTGACTTAAAATGAACCTTAAAAGAGATTAATCTCTTTCTGGGAATGAAATAATGACATGCACTTCATAGTTTAATAGTAAAAGAAAAGATCTAAGACATAAAAAGTCAGGCCACTGTTTTCGCTGTGTGAATTTCCACGCAGAAGTTAGTTAAAGCATGCTATAAACAACCTCACAACCTTCACACAAGACCTTATGAAGATTCCTACAATTCTTTTGACACTTACATAAATTAATATATCTTGCCCAAAGTATACCGATATGGGTTACATACAAGAAAGTGCCCAGAAGTGCCCCTGCAGAGAAGCCTGTATGTACACAGCTGCCTGTTAAGAGTGTTAACTGTATATTTAAATTATTCTTCATTATAGAAACAGCTCGAGTGCCTGAGCTGGCCATCTCATTAAAGAATTCCCAGATGGCGTCATCAAAAATGATCTCTTGTTTGGAAAAACTCTCATAACACTTGAAATAAAATTAAATAAAAACCTGAAAAGTACTGTACTGTATATGCTGAAGGGCACACATGCACATTTGTCTTGCTATTTTATTATTTATGCTACACCTGAACATTACTCTAACCTTAGTATTCTTTCAGCTCAAAAATGGCAGTTTTCCTATTAGAGACAAGAGACACATTGAGCCAAAATGTCCTCACAAGGTCACACCTGCAAAATGTATTGTTGTGGGGCAAACAAATTTGGATATCATTAAAAAGTTGATTTATTTTAGTAATTCGATACAAAAAGTGAAACTCGTACATTATATAGATTCATCACACACAGACTGAAATATTTCAATATATTATATAATGTTTATTTCTTTTAATTTTGATGATTTTGGCTCACAATTAACAAAAACCCACCAATTCATCTACAAAAATGTGAATAATTCATAAGACCAATCAAAAAAAATTTTAGTGAATTGTTGGCCTTCTGGAAAGTATGTTCATTTACTGTATATATACTCAATACTTGGTAGAGGCTCCTTTTGCTTTAATTACTGCCTCAATTCAGCATGGCATAAAGGTGATCAGTCTGTGGCACTGCTGAGGTGGTATGGAAGCCAAGGTTTCTTTTACTGTGTCCTTCAGCTTATTTGCCTTTTTTGGTCTCTTCTCATTTTCCACTTGACAATACCCAAAAGATTCTCTATGGGGTTCAGGTCTGGTGAGTTTGCTGGCCAGTCAAGCACACCAACACCATGGTCATTTAACCAACTTTGGTGCTTTTGGCAGTGTGTCCAGGTGCCAAATCCTGCTGGAAAATTAAATCAGCATCTCAAGCTGGTCAGCAGAGGTAAGTAGTGCTTTAAAACTTCCTGGTAGACGGCTGTGCTGAACTTGGACTTGATAAAACACAGTGAATGAACACCAGCAGATGACGTGACTCCCCAAACCACCACTGACTGTGCAAACTTTACACTGGACCTCAAGCAACTTGGATTCTGTGCCTCTCCTCTCTTCTTCCAGACTCTGGGACATTGATTTCTAAATTAAATGCAATTTTTTATTTCCTTTCATCTGAAAAGATGACTTTGGCCCACTGAGCAACAGTCCAGTCCTTTTGTCCCTTGTCCAGGTAAGACACCTCTGGTTCAGGAGTGGTGGCTCTTAAAGCACTGACTCCAGCTGCAGTCCACTCTTTGTGAATCTCCCCAAATTCTTGAATGGGCTTCGTTTCATCTTTTCCATTAATTTCCAAGCCCTCCATGATCAGGGTGGTCAGGGTGTCAATGGTCGTTTTCTGGACAACTGTCAAGTAAGCAGTCTTCCCCCATGATTGTGTAGCCTGAACCAAACTGAGACACCATTTAAAGGCCCAGGAAACATTTGCAGGTGTTTTGAGTTAATTAGCTGATTAGAGTGTGACACTACGAGTCTCCAATATTCAACTTTTTCACAATATTAACATTTTCTGAGGTACTGAATTTTGGGTTTTCATCAGCTGTAAGCCGTAATCATCAAAAGAAAAAGAAAAAAAAAAAACACTTAAAATATATCAGTCTGTGTGTGATGAATCTATATCAGTGGTCCCCAACCCCCAGGCCGTGGACTGGCACCGGTCCGTGGGTGAATTGGTACTGGGCCGCATAGAAAGAATACATGACACATTATTTCTGTTTTATTTATTATCTGATTTTGAACGATGTTTTATTTTGGACATTTACCGTATTTTCTCCGCCACATCTGTCTCTTGATGCATGTCATGATGCCTCGGTCACATGTCTTACCTACATCCTCTACCTTCTTAAAGGGGCTGCTCCGACCGCTAACACATAATACATTACCGCTAAATTCAAACCCCCAAGCTAGCAACATGAACAAACAACAACACAGTGGATTCACGTTTATTATAATATTTAGAAAATACCAGTTTTTATGCCGGTCGTATCATTTTAATTTGTTGTATTTATCCGCCACACCTTAAAGGCCGGTCCGTGAAAATATTGTCTGACATTAAACCGGTCCGTGGTGCCAAAAAGGTTGGGGACAGCTGATTTATATAATAAACAAGTTTCACTTTTTGTATTGATTTACTACAATAAATCAACTTTTTAATGATATTCTAATTTATTGAGCTGCACCTGTACACTATATTGCCAAAAGTAAATAAATTGAGTAACATCCATTTATTAATCCATAGGGTTGAATATGATGTTGGCCCACCCTTTGCAGCTATAACAGCTTCAACTCTTCTGGGAAGACTTTCCAAGTCAAGTCAAGAAGCTTTTATTGTAATTTCAACCATATATGCAGTACACAGTGAAATGAAATAAGGTTCCTCCTGAACCCTGGCGCTACATAAACAACATAAAGCTACATAACAGAAAACACAGAGTTAAGGACTAGTAAGTGTCCTCGCCACATAAAGTGCATCGTGCGCAACCTGGTGCAAGCAGTGCAAGACAGACAGTGCAAAGACAACACAAGACAGTGTAGGACAAATACACAAAACACAAAATAGGGCCGCCAGTAAACCTGCTGTATATTACACAGTGCGGTGTGTAAAAGAGTACAGAGTACAGGAGTGAACATTGTAATTAAACAAAATGTAAACAAAATGGTTTGTGCAAAAAAGCAATAGCAGCAGTCAAAAAAAAGATGTGCAAAAACAGCATGTAAACAGATTGTAGTAATGAAGTGATATAATATGGGCATGGATGTGTGAAGTGAGTACGTTTGTGTGTTTGAGTCCGGGTTGTACAGATCAGTTGATCAGTCAGACACTGATGTTGGACACGAAGGCCTGGATCGCAGTTTCCGCTCTAATTCATCCTAAAGGTGTTCTATCGGATTGAGGTCAGGACTGCAGGCCAGTCAAGTTCTACCACACCAAACTCACTCATCCATGTGTTTATGGACCTTGCTTTGTGCACTGGTGCGCAGTCATGTTGGAACAGGAACCACCATCCCCAAACTGTTCCCACAAAGTTGGGAGCATGAAATTGTCCCAAATGTCTTGGTATGCTAAAGCATTAAGAGTTCCTTTCACTGGAACTAAAGGGCCGAGCCCAACTCCTGAAAAAGAACCCCACATCATAATCCTCCTCCACCAAACTTTACACTTGCAGTCAGACGAGCACCGTTCTCCTGGAGGTCTGTAGCTACTGATTCTGCAGAAAGTCTTCACCTCTGTGCACTATGTGTTTCAGCATCCGCCGACCCGCTCTGTGATTTTACGTGGTCTAACACTTCGTGGCTGAGTTGCTGTCGTTCCCAATCGCTTCCTCTTTGTTATAATATCACTAACAGTTGAATGTGGAATATTTAGTAGTGAGGAAATTCCACGACTGGACTTATTGCACAGGTGGCATCCTATCACGGTACCATGCTGGAATTCACTGAGCTCCTGAGATCGACCCATCTTTCACACGTTTGTAGAAGCGGTTTGCATGCCCAGTTGCTTGATTTTATTCTCCTGTAACCATGAAGTGATTGGAACACCTGAATTCAAGGATTTGGATGGGTGAGTGAATACTTTTGGCAATATAGTGTATAAATAGAATGTGAATTACAAATAGAAAAACAGAAACCATGCAATGATAATAACCTAGAGGCGTGAGGAGGTAGTGCATCCCACTGACTAGTTTTTGTTTAAATGCCAATGAGTTCCTTAAAGCTTAAAAGCAACAGGCAATTTTTTTTAAAATCACATTACTGCATATAATATTGTATCAGGATATTAACGGCATTGACATATCTGCACATACATCAGATTTGCATGAAATGCTGGACTTTTCAATATTTATTTTAGATCTGTATTTGATGTCAGTATTTGACAACGGTTTTATTTTAGCTAGAGATACAATTTCTTATATTCAAAGACAATTCTTTAGCGATAAGGACACAAAAAATCATTTCAGACCGTTCCTGCACCATTGAGTGTTTTAAAACTAAAGCAACCACGCAGCTCTGGTTGACAGTAAGACTTTGTATTGAATGTGCAATTATGCATAATACAGGACTTATTCAGAACAACATAAAGATAACTGACAATTATTAGTCATTACTTCGTGGAATAAAAAAATTAATTAAAATAAGCAACATAAAATAGCACAAGAGCGGAAGTTGGTCATCGGTCAGTCATTCACTGTACACTTTATAAAAGTTAAAGTGCATTTTCTTCCTGAAAACCACACTGATGTCTTTCCTTATACAGATTTAGGCAAGTGTAGGAATAAATATATAATTGATAATAATAATAGAATTAATGAACAAATCATCACTGAACAAACTGTTTCGTTTAACATTAATTCAACTCTGTAACCGTAAAACTGGCACATGGAAACCCATTCCTGGATCCTGGTCGGATTTTTCCGAGCGCCTAAGATCAAAGAAAAGGGAAAAGTCGTTTCTTCAGGATATACAGAACAGTGGCAAGAAAGAGTGCCAAAGCCAGGAAGATGAGCAGTTTGTCTGTCAGCTCACGTCGGTTATATTTTGTGATGAGTTTTCGTCCCAGTTGGATGGTCCCCGTCATTGCCTTAAAGTCTTCATTGGTTTCTTGAACGGTTCTTGATGATGTGGCTATAAAGAGAAAATTATTATTATTATTATTATTATCATTATTGGTCTCTGAATTAGGGGCAACTGTTGAGCACTTGATATCCGTGTGTGCGTGTGTGCGTGTGTGTGTGTGTGATGACCATGACAGTTGTAATCTAAAAATGCTGGGGCTTGTTTGGGGGCTTCAGTGCAGATCTCAGTAAAGAGAGCAGTTCATGCAGTCTAATTGTAAATTTAAGAAAGAATGATCCAGGATCCTTTGCATCATTTAGCTCTTAGAGTATGAAACAGAAATAAACAGTGGCTAGCAGCAAAAAGCCTGGATAAACAAAAACAGCCTTCACCCAGAGTGCTTATGGTCTCCTCGCTCTGCTTCACCTGCTGCGACATCATTCTACTGATGCTCATCAGGCTCTCGGTGATGTCACTGGAGGTCTGAACCAGGCTCTCCTTTGTCACCTTTCTGAAAAGGAATCACCCAAGTAAAAAAAAATAAGTAAATAAAATCCACTACACTGATTCATAGCTGGTGTGGTGAGATTGTGAAGCACCAACATTTGACCTTGTATTTCTTTAATCTTCAAATAAAAGAATCTCCAAAATGCAAATAAGATGTGGCCTGTTTAGATTTATTTTCTTATTAGAGTTTTAGGAGATTTAGGATGTTTCCTGATAAGAATGGCGTAATAAATGTGAAGTGTGCGTGAGAAGCACATTTCGCTAAGTTGCCTAAGCTGCTTTTAAATAATGTATGAAAAAATTATTAATTTTAACTTAAGTATTGACCATTTTTCTTTTTATTAAACATGAACTGTGCCAATGTGAATGAGCAAACGCCCTCTACTGACTAATGGCAGTATTACGGTTACATTTAAGAGGAGCGTCTGTCTTGGTGGTGCTGGGATTTTAACTCATGACTTTCCGATCAGAAGTTCAATGTCTCTTCCCTGATTTAATTAACAATTTTAACATATAAGGGTATGAAACACTGCTGTATGATACCTCAGAGTAAAATTCATTCAGACCTGCAGACCAATAAGTAAGGTTAGGGTTTAAACAAACAAACAAACAATTCAATCAATTATCAATTATTTGAATATGACCAGTATTAAAAAAAATAAAAAAAAACAAGAATAACACACACAGAAACACCATTTGTATGTCCTTTATATAAATATAAATATGTTTTTTATATCCTATACAAAAAGTCAGTGCTTTTGATATGTCATACATAATCACCTCTGTCTTGCAGCCGTGTCACCTACACTCAACAAATCTTCTTTCTCCAGTTTATCAATTGCCAGATTGCTGGCCAGGTTGGCTTTCCTCCATGCTGTCTGGTTACTGCAAGGGCAAAAGATCTCGATTACAGAGAGAAAGTATTCACACCCCTGAACATTTCACTGATTATTACAGTCACGCACATTACCTATGACCAGAGCACTTATACATCAAAGTACAGTGTAAATCTGTGAATGTTCAGGATAGGGAGGAAAACGTCTTCACCTCTGCGTGCACACACACACACACAGGTGCGTAAACAATAAGGCAGTTATTATCCAGTCTTCAGAATCCTGACCTGAGCATCTGTTTCCGATGTGCCTCCACGTGTTTGAGCAAAGCCAGCTTGTCAGATTCTTTATCCTGCTCCTTCCCCATTTGCTCCAGATCCTGTAATGTGAGGTGTGAATGTTGAAACCACACAAAACAACACTCCTGTTCTCCAGAAAGAAACGTCTCGCTAAGTCACCTGGATCCTCTGGCGAAGACGGACAAATTTCTCCTTCACTGTACTGTTGAACTCTGTTAGTTTAGTGTGTGGCCCGGTGCATTCACTAATATCCTGAAAGAGTGCAGAAAACACACAATTCATACACATAGATAGCAGAAAATCAGATACATACAAAAACTTTTAATAGGATCACATTTTAAACATTTAATAGTTTTACCCTCATTGCTAGAGAACAATGAGATCATCATCATCATCATCATTAACATCATTATTTTTCATTCTAAAAGACAGACATTGGTACAGCCCCAATTTCTAATAAGTTGGGAAAAAAGTAAAATGCAAATAAAAACAGAAGGCAGAGTTTTTTGTTGAAGAGTCCAGATGATGAAATGACCATTAGGTACATCATAAAGCAAAAAATACAACAAAGAAGCCCCAGGACTGTTGAACAGCAAGAATCTTGGATCAGATCTAAACCAGACATCATCTCTCTCCCCAAACTATTTAAACTGGTCTCAGTTCCCAGACGTACAAAGACTGTTGTTAAAAGACGAGGAGATGCTCTACATTGTTAAACATGATCCTGTCCCAACTTTTTTGAGACGTGTTGCAGCAATCACTTTCAAAATGACCAAAAATAGTTCCAAAATAGTTCTAATAAACTATAATTATTGTAGAAATTTTTTTTTATTATTATTATTATTATTATTATTGTTATTATTGTTATTAATCCCTCTGTGTAACCGAGACATTTAACTTTTTCTATTAAAATTTATCTTTTTTCTTGCATTTCTTATTATTAGGTAACTCTGTGTGTGTGTGTGTGTGTGTGTGTGTGTGTGTGTGTGTGTGTAACAGAAAACACATAAAACAGCCATATTTACATGCACATTGAATTAAATAAACCCACAGTCTCCCTGAGATCACGTGTCACAGGCCTACCTGTATGAGAGCTTTAATTTCCAGATCATATTTGATGATCTCCTGCTCACAGATCCGTACGTGGACATCATCCATAACTGCTCTGTAAGCGGAAGTCCTCCTGTATGGAGACCGGGGCTGTATCCCAAAAACATCTTCTCTTAGAACTGTAGTTAACTACATAGGGTGTACAGATCTAGCGTCCTTCTCAGAGGTAGTGCACTCGTTGAGAATAGGGAAAGGTTATAACGTGTACTGAAATGCGTGTCCCAAACCAAACGGTAGGCCGCCTACAATTAGTCGGTTTAAGTGCACTATTGAATACTTTAGGAAAGATAGTGCGATTTGAGACACACCCCAACAAACACCAGGCTCTTCGACGGGGACAAACTGTGAAGCTAGCAACAATAAAACAAAGAAAGAAACCCCGGAAGTAGCGCGTTTTCCTTCAAAATAAAAAATATAAACTATAGAATTTATAGATCAAATTATATGTATTTTTTTGTCTTTCCTTTCTTTCTTTCTTTCTTTCTTTCTTTTTTTTTTCTTTTTCATCTGGACCATATCTTGTTCTCGGTTTGTCTTATTATTGACAATGTCCAGTTCAACTCAAGATTTACTTGTATATGACTTTCAATACCAGACACTGTCGCAAAGCAGTTCTATAGAAATCCAATTATCAGGAATAAAAATGATAAATTCATAAATCTATTCCTATTATTTTATCCTTAAGAAGCAAACCAAAGTTTTGAGGGAAAAATCCCTGACACCATGTGAGGAAGAAACAGAATGTGGGTGACACAGAATACCTTCATTATAGTTACATCATTATTGAGTTCACTGATGGTTACTTGTATGTTAAACCTCTTCTTCTTCTTCTTCTTCTTCTTCTTCTGGCTGCTCCCATTAGGGGTCGCCATGGCGGATCACCCATCTCCATACCCCTGAACATTCATCTGAAATCTCAGGAATTATTCTTATTGTGATGAATTAACATCCCAGACACATCATGAATATGGGCAAAACCTGTTTAATGCAACTTAAATTACGTTTAGTGAAAAAAATCATGTCTCCAGCCCTGTGATAGACTGTTGTTTAATCAGGAATGTGTTCCTGCCTCTCATTATGTATTTCATCAAGCTGCACTGTCCTGTAGAGGGCGCCAAATATCTGTCCCAGATCAAGCCATTTACAAGAAGCAATAACAGTGATCATTTACAATAGTGATTTGTTTTTTTTTAACTTCCTTTTCAGATAACAAAATACAATGTTTTCTGAGACCCCTGGGCACTTGGGCAGCTTGTGACACTGCATATGTGGTGGCAGTGGAAAGGGGGAACCAATTATTGATGACATTCAACCTCCCCAGGCATGATGGCACAGGCGCACTCAAGCTGTGACTGAACAGAGGAAATAGGAAACAGATGTAATTAGTGGCGTAGTGAAGAGGGTCTCTCCTACTGCGACAGAATGAGTGCGATGCCAACTTGGCTGACGCGTGCCGTCAAAGCCATTCAGCCCTTCACTTGCAAGCTGCTTCCTGTTGATGGTGCGACAAATGTCACACATGGACAAGACATGGGTTTATGGTTCCTGTATGAATGTTTGTTTGTTTGTTTGTTTGTTGTTTTTTCCTTTCTTTTCCTTAGTATGTGCACATATCCTTCATATGTATTATATTGCATTATTACTTTGTCATGACATAATAAATACATATCAGTTTATTCTTTGAAACAGGAGTTTACAGACATAAAGAAATGTATGGGTGCTTTCTAAACATAATCATAATCACATTTTCCCTTTAAAAAATTATATTTTTGCTAGTTATTGCAGCCAGGGAACGTTTTAATCCAATGCCTTCAAACAAGAGAACCCAAGTCCGACTTTATACTATTTAAAGGCTAATTGTTTTCGAATTATTGAAGGTAAAATCGAATCCATTTAATGCAAGTGAGCTAATAGACAGGCAGGCAAGCAGGCAGACAGATGCAGAGGTGCAAATAGCCGAATTTTGGCAATGAAAAAGTGCAATTAAATATGTAAATAATAATAAAAAAAAAAAAATAAAAAAAATAAATAAATAAATAAATAAATAAATAAATAAATAAATGGGCTATAGGTATTGAAAATGTGCAGATGAGTACATAACAGTAAGAATATATATATATGAAGATATTTTTTAAATGAAAAAATAGAATATGGGCAAGATGCACAATACATAAAATATGTACAATAAGTATTCAGTTAGTTATGTACATTGTATGTAACATTGTATTGTAACAATACCCAATTCATCTACATTGTTTACACATATACTATACAGAAATATAAGTTAAACTGGAATAATCTAGGACATGCAATGATAATGCTATAATAACAATAGGAACTCAATAATACATGTAATCAGTGTGATAATAACAGGGTCTAGTTTGACGGTATTTTAATGACTGTAATTAAAAAAAGAAACCATAGATGCCTGGGCTAAGCTCCATATACCCTTGGAGAAGCATTGCTTTAAAATAAAGTGTTGCATTTCACAGTTGGATCTGGCTATATAGTGTGAGCATTTGTTCTGCTCTGAAAATACCAGTTTGGAACGAGGGTACATGCTCCGCTGCTTAAAAAGTGACAACAGGGAATGAATTCCAGCAAGTAACATTCTTCCTGTGGCGATAGTCAGATAATAGAATCTGAGCATAAAAAATATCTAAGCCAGATGTACTGTAAAACAATCTTAATCATATTTGAGAAAATAATGTTGGCTAAGTAATGCATCCAGTTTTCCCTTATATGTGGTAAATCAGATGTTCAGCCAACTTCCCAACTGATGCTGGTGACTTCTTTCGTTTGGATTGTTTCAGCTTGTTGGCGATGGCATTCATTTTTTTATGATTTATTCTTTCAGATGTCCCATAAAAGGACAAAACAGTCAGTGCGTAATCAACATCCAGTCACAGTCCTGGCAAAATATACACCTGGAATAGCATATTGTGTTGAAAAACATTCACAGGTCACAGCTAGTCGCTTTCCAGTGACCTCACAAAGCTCAGGGAAATGTCTCTATCAATATATAGTGTGTAACACACTGCAGGGTCGTGAAAGTACCAAAATACACCACGATATGTTTAACAAATACAAGCAAAAGTTTGTATTAATTGCTTCGTATTGATCTGCTGAATTATTCGAGGATACTAAATCAAAAGTATTGATTTCTGTAAGTGCACCTCCACCATATAAAAAAGCAGATTTTCAATCTGTTAAAGAGAGAATTTTTCACATACATGTTTGAGGCATATTTACAGTATTACACAGGAAAATGAAATTAAAGAGGGTCTAGAAGGAAGCAGCTTCATTGAAACATTTCCTTATAATATAAGGCATAATAATGTTATTTCCTTATAACATATACTATAAAATAAAAATAAAAAACAGTCCCTACTTAAAATTGAAGGCGCTTACGTAAAATATATAACGTATTTACAGAGATGGCAAAGGTAATGGGAATGTTCCCAAAGCCCATGGGAAAAGTCATGCTCCCCAACACAAGTGGGATGACATAAAAATATCATTGCAAAAATAAATGGCAGTGCCTGGACAACACATCTCTCTTTTTATAAATAAAACAATTGATCAGATAAAAATTGTTCTCAACTGCACTGTACTGCATCTACCCATCTTCAACATGGTTTCTACTTGAAGAAACCTTGAATATATTGCTGCTGTGCCTGATTTTGTCCCCTTTTAATTTTTTTCCTACAAATTTCTACTTATCAATATTACACAAATAGTATATTTAATAGCCATATTTTCATCTAATTAAAGACAAAACCATTTAATTGTGAAGCTGTTCTTGAGCATTGCAAACAACAATAAAAAATATTGGATTACCATGCAAAAATGTTTGTCCAGTCAATACAAACAGGTATTTACTATACTACATCTTAAAATTTTAAGTGTAAGAACGCTAACATTATTAAACACCCACATTTTAGCATTTACCATGTTACTGCTGATTTGGGAAAGTGATTGTGCCTTTAATCTTTGAAACAACGGGAAGAAACGTAACATAACGATTTCTATTTTAAGCGGTGCACCGCGGATGAATAACACAACTAAACACAAACTCTAAGCTTTCAACGTACATTTATGTATTTCGATATAACGTATATATTTTAAAATACTCTGGTGAGAGTTAAAGTACAGACTACACTTTTTTTTACTCAGGTTTAAGTAAAGAAGTTTGTGCTTTGACATGTCATTAAGTAAAAAGTAGTCATTACTACTACCTTTTTTAGTGTCACACTGGTAACTGGACCTCGCATCATATTAAAATTAGGGCTGCCAATTGGATAAAATATTTAATCGCAACTTTTCACACGATTGTCATGAGTTAATTCACGATTAATCACATCTTAATCACATATTTTTTTATCTGTTCTAAATGTATCTAAAATTTTACTTCTCAAGTTTTTAATACTCTAATAAACATGGACAAATAAAAACTTTCTTTCGGCTTCTCCCGTTAGGGGTCGCCACAGCGGATCATCCGCATGTTTGATTTGGCACATGTTTTTACGCTGGATGCCCTTCCTAACGCAACCCTCCCATTTATTCAGGCTTGGGACCGGCACTAAGGCTTGTGCAACCCAAATGGCTGGGGTTGGTTCCCTGACCGGGGATCGAACCCGGGCCGCAGCGGTGAGAGCGCCGCATCCTAACCACTAGACTACCAGGGAACCTTAATAAACATGGACAAATATGGATGCTTAATGCAAATGTCTGTTTATCATTAGTGAAACCATCCTCAATATAGAGCATGATAACACAATATTCTTGTAAACGTTTTTAAAGTAATTGTGGTGTTTTAAATTGCGTAAATTAGTGCTGTTAAAATGAATTTGCGTTAACACATTATTAACCCTTAATTTTGACAGTCCTAATTAATATATTAATACAAAATGAATAAGAAATGTTGTTACCTAATGAACGTATCCAGGCTGAACATCCAACATATAAAACACAAGCAGAGAAATGATGGTGATGATCAGGAGATCAGGAATGTCTCTGTTCTCAGTCATGTTTATCGATGACTTCCTCTGTCTCATCCCTGTTAGCCATACGTTTAGCTGCCTTCTGCCATGCTTGTTGTTATCTTCGTAGGTTAGCCTACATCTGTGCAAATGATACACTAGTGGTAGTTGAAAAAAAGCTGCACAATGACAAAAAAACAGGTTGGTGGGCTGTGAGAAGAAAAAATATTGATCATGTCACCAAAATTTTGATCATGTCACCAAATAGATTAAAACTAAAGTAATGAGTCTGGTTTGAAAATGTAAGTAGAAGGTACAGATATTTGTGTAAAAAATTTTATGAGTGAAAGTAAAAAGTTGTCAGAAAAATAAATAGTGAAGTAAAGTACTAATACCTGAAAAATTCGATTTAAATACAGTAATGAAGTATTTGTATTTGTATCTTTGTGTATTTCTGCCTATATGAAGTTTAAGGACAATATGAGAAAAGCATTTGACTTGAAGCAATATATTTATATACACCATGTGGGCAAAAAATTGAGAACACCTGATTGTTACATTTACATATTTTCTTTTGCTTTTATAGTCCCCACTTTTTTGGGAAAGCTTTCAACTTGATTTTGAAGCATGTGTGGATTTGTGATTATTTAGCGACAAGAGCATTAAAGAGATCAGGTATTAATGTTGGAGGAAGAGGTCTGGGGTGCAATTGCTGTTGCAATTTCTTTCAAAGGTTTTCAGAAGTGTTAAGATCAGAGCTGTCAGGCTTATGACGCGGAAGCAGATATAACCCGATCATAGTCTTTATTGACGTGCAAAATACAAAACACTCACAAGCCGATGAAAACAAAAACAAACCAAGACATCCGCTCGTAACGAAGAATCCACCTTGAGCGCGAATGTCCAAAGCATAATCCCACTGTAGGTAAAGCTTTCGGCAAATGAGTACTCCAATAAGGAAATGGAGTTCGGAGATCTAGCCAGCGGTGAATGCCGGCTTTCGAGCAGCCACGCGATTTGCCTGCATGACAATTTAACGACCGACAGCCTGTGACTCAAGAACGTGAGTTTAAGTAGTCTGATCTTTCATGAGCCACAGCTGTCGGTAGTCACGGAAGGCAGCGTGACTGCTATCGAGGGGGGCGTGGCAGGGTGAATCCCTGACAGCTATCGAGGGGGGCGTGGCAGGGGGATCCCTGACAGCTATCGAGGGGGGCGTGGCAGGGGGATCCCTGACAAGAGCTCTGCACAGGACACTTATGTTCTTCTACTTCAACCTTGACAAACTGTCTTCATAGAGCTTGTTTTGTTTGCGTTTAGTTCCAGTGAAGGGAAAGTGTAATGTGCCAGCAAAAGATATTCTATGCAATTGTGTTTCCAACTTTGTGTTTCCACATACAGTATGTGTGTAATGGTCAGGTGTCCACAAACCTTTGGACTTTTAAAGTGCTTATATATATTTATACTATGCTTACTTATTGCATGTAACAGTTCTACAATAACCACATTGATAAAAAAGTTTAAATAACTTCCTAAATGTCCCCAGATTGAACTAGTTATTCCATGTGGAATGTTGTTAAAGTAGATTTTTTTATGGAATTTTAGTAGTAGTCAGTATGCATATTTTTTATTTTCAGATTTTTTTTTTAATGACGGCTTTAAAGGAATTGTATTAATAACCCCATGTAATTCAAATGTTGGTACAAATTTCCAAAAGTATTTCGTACATTTTCTTCAAAATGAGACCCTTCAGGAGGTTTCTTATACAGGCAACCTATTCAAACATTATGAATATTGTTTTATAATTTTTCATATCATCTATATCTTCTATCATACATTATGAAGTCACTCCTTTCTCTAAAATGTATTTAATGTGTGAATAATTTACACTGTAATTCCTACAGACATTTAAAAGCAATATTACTTAATAGTCATAAACCTCTCATTGAAAAGCTTAGCTTTAAATAGGTGCAAATTAAAACTCCACATTTACATCAGAAAAATCAGTCATGGACAGTAACAATGTAAATGTAATTCATTACTGTACTGTAGCTTTTTTTGTGTATCTGTATGTTACTGAAGTTTTCCATTTGGTGAGACTTTTACTTTAACTTCACTACATTTCAAAGTCAAATATCTTACTTTTACTTAACTACATTTTGAGATATCAGTCACTCATTTTTATTTATGAGTGGATAAAAACTTCAAGCACGCAGCAAAACATCAATCAGGGTAGAGCCCGCACTCTGTTTAGAACTTGTTTTGATTGTCACTTGGTGGTATCTACTTATCACCAACATACAGTTCAGTGTCATTTCAACAGCAAGCAGAACATTTGAGAGAAAAAATACCTTTTTGAGAAGAATAAATGATGAAGAAACTCCTGACTTGAACTTAGATCAACACCTGTGGCCTTATGCACAATGTTTTTTAAGTAGTTTAAAAAAAGTTTTTGAGCTCATGAACATTTTAATAGATATCAATCGGTGTTTAAATCATTAATATTATTCTATTGATAGATTGGTGTGCTAAGAGTAACATTAAAGTCTTTTCACATAAACTGAGTTGATTAAACAACAGTCTTTTGACAAAAATGATAATAGGAACATTATAGCCATAATAAATCATAGTACATTGGATACTTAAGTACATTTGAAGGCAAATACTTTTGTGCTTCTACTCAAGTAAAAGTTTGAGAAAGGGAGCACTTTTACTTTTACTCGAGTAATAGCGTATCACTACTTTAACTCATATACATAGTTTGTGTACTTTGTGCACCACTGGTAAAAAGTGAACTAAGAAATGTTAGTGACAATTTTATTTAATTGTAAAAACCCTCTAACTATAAAAAAAAAAAAAAAAAAAAAAATCATCTGTCTAGATGCTTGTTGCACATAACATATATTTATATTACAGTATCTTATCTAACACTGTCTATTATCAAGTGTTCTAACCTTGCAGTAACTTGAGGAAACGTGAAAAACTGTAACCTCGAACAGTGTCAACAATGCTTTGGGAACGCTTCCGCTGCTTTGATGCTGCGGGATGACGTCACGAACAGTAAGCTATAAAACGCAGCGTCTCGTTCCTCAGGAAACCAGGGTTACATACATAACCTAGAGATGGTATTTGCTCACTCCTTTTTGTCAGTATTTTCTTTTATTTAGTTGATTAAGAACTCAACACATACCAGTGGTGGGCAGTCAGGCCCAGCAAAGCCTTTTCTGCTGGCCTAAACACTATCAGAAGCACTGACCTATATTTACAACATAAATTCTAATATTTGTTCAATGAAATTATATACATTTATTCCCAACAGTTTATTCTCTTCATTTCGTAGCATTTCTCTGGCTGCTTCTTCCAGTACGTGTATGTGGATGTTATCATATTTCAGCCTCTATGTGCTGCCATGTCAATCTAATCTGCCCAGGGCCTTCAAAGTCAGTACTGCTGGCCTTTTTACCATAGAGAATATTATCAATAAGTCTGTTTCTTTAACCAATCAGATTTCATATTCTCCTCACAGGGCAGCTAGCTGGCCCAGAATAGCGTCAGCATTTTTCCGTCCTCTGGTTGGTCAGAGGGAAACTGTTACAGCCAAGTTCGACTGGCAAAACAGAAATATATTTAGTCTCGGACATACTTAAAAATACATTTTAAAGAAAATCTAGACATCGTGAGGAGAGGTCAGCCAACCCTGAAGCTAGCTAGCTTGTCTCAGCCTAGGAAAGGGTTTGTTCTCCACTTCCAGACCAGTGAAAACAAGCAGTACCACTGGCTTACAGCTTCTGAGGAGCGGTGCAAATTATGAGTCTGCATAGACAAATATTGATTCTGAACTGCTCCAGATGATGTAGGTTGTGGTTGTAGTGTAGCGGTTTGGAGCTTGCTTTAGTAAAATTGTATTTACCTTCCATATGTGAAATGCCTCACTCTCTGTAGTGCCACACATTGTTATATTGCATTTTTTTGTATTGTATTGATGGTTTCTATAATTGCGACATTATAGTGGTGGTATTAAGACGTGGATTAAGTTGGGCAAGTCCTCACTGAAGGCCCAGGTACCAAATGCACGGCAAGCCACTGGCACATACAGTATATTTAAAAAGTTTTAACCGATAACATGTATCTGGAAATCTCATCCAAAACCCAATCTAAATTTAACACCACAAATCTTTTCTCAACAATTTTAAAAAGGGAGGACGTTCACAACCTTTTTCTTACGATGATGTCATGCGAACATTTGGATGACTGCATTAGTCAAATCTCACATGCAAAGTCACTGCTTAAAAAAAACAACAACAGTATTTCTTGATTGACACCTACAGGATGTGTTTATATGGAGTGACATTTTCAACTGTGCCTGCTGTCTCTCTGTCGTTCTCCCAGACGGCCAGAAGCAGAAGTGCCCTTTCATCTTCCCTACCTCTTCACCCAGAACTGTGATGCAGGCCGAGCATCTGACACACACCTCCAGATGGCCTGAGAGTCTGCAGTGGACACACACTAGTGAACATGTAGGGAAAAGGGAGTTGCAAAAGTATAGTGGATGATTGTTGAGTGGGTAGAACTCTTGAAAAAGGAAGGATATTGGCACTTGTTGGAGGAAAACACTGGCGAGGTTGAAAAGGAGGAGTTTTCTTGCTTGCCAAACTGATTCCCAAAATATGAGCTGTTCATTACTCACCTCTGCAAAAGATAAATAGAACAAGTGTGTCGACATGGTTTCCATACATTCATGGATTATTGACTTGTTTTTATATTACTTGCTTGGTATTCACATAACAAAGAGAGTGCTTCATCAGAATATAAATGCTAGGCAGAAGCCCGAAGCTATATAATAACCTATATGTTGTTTTTTCTCTCTGGATTTTTTTTGTTTGTTTAAAAATTAGATTTATTATACCATTCTTGTGATATGTTTATAGCGCAGCCATTTAAATGCTCAGATCTAATTGGTTAAAGGATGTTGAACAGTTGAACAATGTTTTATTAGGAAATGGGAAAGCATCAGCTCAGCTGTCAATTCTCTGGGCTACTAATCGGAAGGTCGGGGGTTAAAGCCCCAGTATCGCCCAGCTACCACTCTTTGGTCCTTGGCACTGAACCCTCTAAACTCCAAGGGTGCCATATCATACCATCTTCAGGATGGAAACATTGATGTTTCTTGGTAACATTTTTGTCTCATGAGAGAGAGAGAGAGAGAGAGAGAGAGAGAGAGAGAGAGAGAGAGAGAGAGACTGGTTAGGGTTTGTAGCTGCTATTACATAAGTGATAACAACCTAATTTGTTTCATTTGATGCAACAGTGAACATAGCTATAAACAAATAAAGATAAAGTGCTATGATATGAATAAAATGCTCATTAAGAGAAAACTATAATTACAGTTTGGTAACAGTAACTCTTTTTCATATTATGCTTAGTTTGGATTTTGAGCAAGTTGCTAAATCCAGTTACAGGACAAGGTTAATAATAAAGTTTCATCTTAAATTGAGGGCAGAAGGGATGGGCTGAATAGTGTACTGTATGTAATGTATGTGGTCTATGTGATTTAGATCAGATACACATTGGGTCAAAGAATCATTCATGAATCCTATTGAAATCTGTAGGTCACTATATCTTTTTTGACAGGATTAAAAGCTGCAGCAAGGATTTAAAATCTGCCACTCAAGTTTTCTGGAGAGACACAGAGAGAGCCAATTATTCTCTGTAGTCTGGGACTTGAATTGCTCAGATTAAACGATTTTTTTGATCAGTAGGAGCGGATGATCTCTTCTGAGAGCCAAAGCCATCAAAGGTGTGTCGTTTCATGCGGGATGGCTTTCAGACATAGAAATGCAAAGAAGTAAAGAGGAAAAAGGATTTATAATTTTGAAAAAAGTCCAAGAAGACATTCAAACAGATATTCATATCTGCTGTGGAAATATTTTTTTTTTTCTATTTATAAATTAATGTATATAAAATACATTTATTCTATTTTTATAAAATATTATAAAATATTATTTTATATATTATTTAACCAAGCTGTCATTTCATTTAAAATAGTTTTAAAAATGTAAACTTTTCAAATGTTGATGATCACAAATATCAATAATAATAAACTGTTATTGAAAAAATTACAAGCAATTTTATGTTTTGCATTTCTTCCCCCTAACCGTACCGAAATTCATTTATTCGCGACGGAAAAAAACTCCACTGAAAAATTATTTTTAATCACTTAACATTTGTTTTACTGATGCGGTAAGTCTTAAATCAAGCACAAAAAAAAGCCTATTACAGTTTTTCTCAGTTGCTTTGGAGCATTTCTCACTACTTGTTCAACCTCCACATCATTTAGTCATTTGTGCTCATCATTCCTACCTTATCAGTTGTTTATGTCATGTTGATCAAAATGTATTATACTAGTTTCACCTAAATGGTTTTAACCCCCAAAACATTTAGGCATCAGTTCATTGCATAAGTCATTGGGTGCAAAATGTTTAAACCAGTTGTCAAAATTTGTCACGCTCTTCTTCTTCACAGTTCTATTAAACTTTTTTTTGTAAATGTGTCTTGAATTGATAAATTGTGCAGATGAATCTTGAATGTCACTAATGAAGGGGCATGTACACCTCCAGATCAACCAATAATCAACTAGTTCTCTAAAATAGGTCAAGGCTGAATCTCTTAAACCTGTAATTGGCGAGTATATATAAAAAGAGCAAAACACAGATTTACAATTGTTGAAAATGGATGAACAACTAGGAAATGTTCCATGTTCGTCACACACACTTTTCACTCTCCTGCACATCAAGACTGTGCAACAGTTTCTTTCCTCAAGCCATCAGGCTTCTCAATACACAGAACTGAAACGGAACTCTCACACACACACACACACACACACACACACACACACACACAGTTCTCCTCGCAAAGTACTGTATATTCAGAGTATACAGTAGGTTTACTAGTCAGCGCTATATTTGTTTTTTTGTCTTGTCTTGTGTTGTATGTCTGCACTGTCTGTCTGTACTGTTTTTTGTCTGCACTGTTTGCACTAGGTTGCACTCGATGCACTTTATGTAGCTTTGTGTTGTGTTGTAGCTCTATGTTGTTGTTCAGTGTAGCACCAGGGAACGTTGTCTCGTTTTTACTGTGTACTGTGTACAAGTGTGTATAGTAGAAATGACAATAAAAGCCTCTTGACTTGACTTGACTTGACTTGACATAAAGGCTGTTGTACAAGACAATAATGTTTTTGAAAACATCCAGTCTGTTAGCGTCTCAACTATCGACAGGGTGTTGAAGAGACACCACATGAGCATGAAACAGCTGAACCGCGTACCATTTGATAGGAATGGTGACAGAGTGAAGGAGCTACAGTACCGGTATGCACAGGTAAAACATCTATGAGCATACACTAACTAATTTACATAAACTTCTTATAGTGACTTATATGTACTTATGTACATTTGCTATAGCAGTAGGAAAAAAACATGCAATATGTGTACATTTGATATAACTGCATCTTGTGAAATGAAATGAAAATACATAACTAATTAGTTGTAGCGTATAATGGAATTGAAGTCAAGTGAACCACCTTACAACTTCATATATGTGGATGAGGCTGGCTTTAATCTGAACAAAATCAGAAGACGTGGTCGAAATAACATCGGCCACAGAGCTACTGTTGATTTACCAGGCCAGCGGCGAGGAAATATCACTATGTGTGCTGCTATGTAAGAGCAGGGTGTGCTAGCTCATATTCCTCTTATAGGCCCATACAACACACAGCATCTCCTCACCTTCTTAGAGACCCTCTGTAGGGCTCTCATCCCTGATGATGAGAGGGGTCCATGTCAAGATGATTTACCAAAGAACGTGATACTTTGGGATAATGTGAGTTTCCATCACTCAAACACCATCAGGCAATGGTTTCTGACCCATAACAGGATGCTGATGCAATTTCTCCCACCCTATTCCCCATTCCTCAACCCAATTGACAGAGGTGGCAAAAGTACACACATCCTTTACTTAAGTAGAAGTACAGATACTCATGTTTTAAAATACTCGGGTAAAAGTTGAAGTACTGATTATACCTTTTTACTTAAGTGAAAGTAAAGAAGTCTTGGCTCTGACATGTACTCAAGTAAAAAGTAGTTATTACTTCTACCTGTTTTAGCTGTTAACTGGACCTCACATCATATTAATATTAGATAGATAGATAGATAGATAGATAGATAGATAGATAGATAGATAG